>OMKZ01019554.1:0-10098 GCA_900302535.1 Neoniphon sammara
TATTAATGATTGATTAGGTCTGTCACGCTGTGCATAAATATCATGGGTACATTTGTACTACGAAGGACATTTCACCTTAATCTCCTCTCCTCTCTTCTCTAATAAAAATAAATGCCACATTTTTCTGTAGGGGAAGAAGAAATATAAAAGCAGATATGCTCTCATGCCCTTCCAATCACCAGTACTGGTTTCACACAAGGGAAGGTGTATTTTTTTAGCCCTTTGAACTCACATTTCCCCTTAAATTTTCCCTTAAGTAGCTTCAAATTTATTTTTTTTCATATTGTATGACAATGGCACAGTTTAGTATCTACTGGCTGCAGCGCTTCATTGAAGCTGCATCACACTGAGCGAAATACAGTCTTGAGTGAAATATTAAAACAAGAATGCCATAGTTTTATGGCTGCACCATTCCATCAAATAAACAATATCTAGATGTCTTGTGCATCATTTTATGCACATTTCCCTGTGGTTCAGCAGGACATATTTGGTATCTTTGGAAACTTTGGGATCCCCACTAGAATTTCTGCGGGTTTGAACAAAGCTCGGCCATGTCTGTAATGCATTTGTAATGACAAACCCACCGACATCCTCCTTAGTGAGTCCTGGGCTGACATATGCTACATGGTGAAGAGGGTTTTTTGGGGGTTTTTTTTGGCCTAAAACTAAATGCTAAGTGCTTCTGCAACCACTGTAGCCTGCTGCGGCAGCGTGTAGAAGCTCTACAGCCCCTCTTTGACTTCTTCAAAAGTTGAGACGTTTTCTTTCTTTTTGTGTGTTGAAGGAGGAAACTAGTTCACCATCATTTCTTGCCCCGGCTTCCTGTCGGGGAGAGGTTTCAAGAACAAAAGAAACATCTTGTTCTTTCTAAGAGGAGAGAAGAGCAGGGGAAAAAAGAGTCGGATGTACCTCAGAGTGCCTTCTGAGAAACTTCTCCTCCGACACCGGATGCTCAGCTCTAGATATAGCAAGTGTGTGTGCGCGAGTGTGTGTGTGTGTGTATCTTCCGGGATACTTTCTTACCTATCTGAGGTCTTTGAAGGAAGGTATCAAAAACCTCTTGTCTTTCATCTCCTCCGGCCCCGGCGCTCTCCTCTCCTCCGCAGGTGGTTTCCCCTCCAGTCCCTTCACTTTTGCTCACACCTTCACATCTATATAAATTTTCCACCCCCACTTGTGCAACACACACACACACACACACACACACTTACATACACACTACGCCGCTTTCTCAATTGTTGTTGCCATGCATCATAAAAATAGCACGCACAGTATATCCACCTTTACCATCCTCCCCCTCTCTCATCTGCTGTTTCATCTCAGGATGTGCAAAAAGGTAGATATGATAAAACAGAGAGGATGGGTGCTGGTGAAGATGATGATGATGTCATGCTTGCTTCTTCCAGGGTTAGATCACTTCTTATGAGTCATGCCAGGGTGCTGACACCGTGTGAGGAAAGAGTTCATTTGGGGCATCGGGAAATCACCTCTCATCCCCAGCACTTTGAACTGTGAGTGTGTAAATAAAGACCTTGAGAAATGAAAAGCAGCTTTCTTATATACAGGCCACATGATTTCATATGTGGTGATTGCACCGCACAAATTTTAACAAGCATTGCCCTAAAATTTTGTTTTTCTTAAATCAAGTGAAAAAAAGTCTGCCAGTGGGATGAGATAATCCCATTTGTTTCCAGAATTTTCTTGAATCAAGTGTCATTTTCTTGATTCTAGCAGGCTGATCTGCCTTATTCTGCCTTGTTTCAACATAATTAAAAATTCCTTAAACGTGAAACTGCATTGGACACAAGTGGGATTATCGCATCCCACTTGCTTTTTTTTTTTCTTGTGTTGACAAAAACAAGAGAACGCGAGACTAAATATCTTGTAAAGATGGTGATTTTTTTTTTTTTTTTTTCAGTGAGTTGTGATGAGATAGATATTTCCGGGCCAAGTCAGCGAGTTGTATGATAAACCTGCCTGTCAAAGTTATCAAACTGACATTTTGCATGTCATATGGTAAAATGCCACCGCCATTTCAATGCCTGACGAAATGAGCCATGGAGAATCACAGTATGACTTGGATTTTTATCAATCTATAACTGACGTGCCAATCATTTCTGGTCACAGTTTGCTGCGCGTCGCACCAGCGCGACAGTTAGTCAGACAGAGAGACTGAGTGAGCTGTGGCAAACTCTTGAAAATTATTCTCTCTGTTTCTGTTTCTCTCACCCCTCTCTCCCGAAGTTTTCCTCTCTCTGGCTGGGCGGCCGCAGGTTTCCAAACAAACTAGCTGAAACATGTTGTCTGTGAGTCCGTCCGTCCAGCCCTCCTGCTGGGCACCAAAGCTGCCATCCACAATGTAAGCAGGTGGCGCTGGCATCCCAGGGAGAACGGGCAGAGCGCGTAGGCGTCACACAGGCGACGCCAATCCAAAATTCCCAGCTGACCTCCAAACCAAGGCTAGGGCTGCGCTCGCCAATCTTCAGCAAACACTGGTTTCGGCTTTCCTACGTGTCTGTATGTGTCCTGTCTCCTTTTCTTTCTTTGCCACTCTTGTTCTCCCTGCTGCATTAACATATTACCGTCAAATACTCTGACACTTTTCTTCCCATTTTTTGTGCCCTGGCCTGTTTGAATGTTTCTCTCTTTGTTTGAATGTCTTTCTCTCCCTCTCTGTGTTTGCTTTGAGGGGGTGCTGTGCAGCCGAGTGGGACTCGCTGTAGGCCCCAGGCCAGCCGCCTTCGGTTGGACGTTAATGAACGGAACAGGAGTGGGCACATCTGATGAAGCTGGCCATGCTGTCAACTGATTTTCATCTGCTGTATGTGTGTGTGTGTGTGTGTGTGTGTGTGTCAGACAACAGGTGCAGACCAGATCTCTATGCAATGACAAACTACAGAATGTGCTGTGCCAACACAGGTGATTTCCACCTAGTGAGGTACAAACACATTCACACACACACGCACTCACACACATGCATGCACACGCACACACACACACACAAACCATTTCCACTTTCCACTGTTTTTCTTACTTTTTCCATTTTGAAACACACAACGCGCTCAGACCTAAATGACAGTTTGATTACCCAGATTATCTAGAGACCCTCAACTTCTCACTCCTGCCACTTGTTCCTTCATTGATAAATTATAAATCCTTGCCTTTGAGCTGACAATGGAAAACCAGTCTGATAGACAAACAAGGAAACACCTGTCACACACAGCCCTCAGTCAAATGATCCACTGGTGAGCAACACACATTCGTGCATACACACACACACACACACACACACACACACACCCAGTGGAAGGTCTGAGTGACAACATCCTGTTCCTTTCTGAGTTGTCAACAGGCCTGAAGCAACAGCAGTATAAGTGTGTGTGTGTGCGTTCATTAGAATAGTACCTGTCTGGGGCTCCCTCAGCCACCTGGCTTTTCAAACACAGGCAACTAACAGTCCTAATCTTTCTTTCTATATGCCACAGGCAGACTAGATCCAAAGCCGCATCGAAACGACGAAACCAAACATCACAGCGCTCCCAAATGTCACATTATTCTGTATCGTGCGCGGACAGAAGCTAACGAGACGGGGAGACAGGAACGTGATTCTCCTTAGAGAGAGACAATTTTCACTGCCGCGTCCGAGTCCAAAAATAACAAAGAACAAAGGCGGATAAATGAGGGAGTTTTCGAGCACAGGCTAGCAGGCTTTGGCAGCGCCGGCCGGGCGGGAGGGGAGAGAGAGAGAGAGAGAGACAGGGAGAGCTAGCTAGCGGCCCGTCGACACATCTGTCCACACAGCACGGGGTGGGTTCCAGCGACACCCACAGAAGCAGGCTTAACCTTCTCTTCCCCCCACCACCTGTTCATTACTATGGGCCCCCCCACCGAGCCACAGCCACTCTGCTCTTCTCCTCTCACCCGCTCCCTTGTTCTCCTTCTCTCTCTGTCTGTTTCTCTCTGCTCGTTCCAGTTCTCTCTTTGTTATCCTGCCCTTTTTTCCCCCATCTCTCCCTCTCTCTCTCTCTCTCTCTCTCCCTCTCCCTCTCTCTCTCTTTTATTTTTTAGTTTGTTATTTCTCAGCAGCACAACACTGTCTCTCGCCTGCTCTCGCTGTCTGTCTCTTCGCAGCGAGCCTTTCGGTTGAAGTTGAATTCTGTGAGATTGATAGAGAGATGTTCCCTTTTTTTTGTTTTTTTTTTGTCTAACAGGGACAAATCATCAGACACAGGTTGTTTTAACTCGTACGAAGGAGAAAGCAGTGGCCAGCCTAGGTGGAGGGGAGAAAAAGAGGCTTTTGATGAATTGTCTGTGAAAGTGCATCAGTCTACCCACATCTTCAAACCCCCTGGTGCCTCTCGTCTGCTTTCAGACCCATTTTTCTCCACATTGTTGGTAATTTGAGCATTCTTGCCCATGGCATCATTCATACTTGGCCCATTTAAATCCCCTTAGAAATTCAATTTGGAGAAAGGAAATGACAAGATTTAGCTTATTGAGCTATGCCAGAATGTCCTTGAAAATCAGAACTGGGAATATGTGAGATCGTAAAACGCTTGTTGTCTTCCTTTGTTACTGTGAACAAAAAGCGTTGAATAAATTCTCTGTACTTGTTGCAATTCATTTGTATTTTTGATAATTTATTTAGCTGGGGCGAATTATGAAATAGCTTCTTTTTATCATAACAGTCTCTCAGAACACTTACTATAATTGGACAGATGTCATATTAGAAAAAATATAATTTTTCAAAGTAGGAGGGATTTTCGTACTAGTTCAACTTTTACTCTCATGTTGTCTATAACATAACCCAGTCAAAAAAAAGGAGACAAATTGCACCCGCAGTCTCTCATATGGTACCACAGTGAGAGCAACTTGGCATCAGCTTATGCCATCAATGTGCATTATGTGGTCGATATTCGATTTCAGCCAATTTTTATTTTTAATTTCAACTGTGAAAGTGAAAGCAAACCAAATCGTAGACTGTGAATATAGGAAAGGCAAAAGAGTATCAGTAACAAAAACATGTATTCTTTTTCAGCCACATCCGTACGAGAATAATGATCGTCAAAACCTCATTTCAGTCAGACTTTAATAAATAACTGCGATATGCCTTTAATGAGCTCTTGCTTGCTCTGTAATTTCAAATTGGAGACTGAAACATATCAGAACAAACAAATAACTACAATCTGTCATTCCTATCCTCTTCTTTTTCTTCTTGTGTATGTGTGTGTGTGTATGAGAGAGAGAGAGAGAGGGAGGGAGAGAGAGAGAGAGAGAGAGAAAGAGTGTGTGTGTGTGTGTGTGTGTGTGTGTGCGTGCGTGCATGCATGTGTGTGTGTTGTGCGCGCACAGGGCACCTTGTTGACTTGCGTTCTGCTCTCTTGGATTCTGCATAACTCCAGATATTCTTTTTGACTCTTTAATTGCTTTTGCACAGTGGCCCCGATGATGATAAGGAGGACTTGGTGACAACATCTCAATTTCTCTCCCCAACTGAATGCTCCCCGTTTCAATTATCCTCGCCGTTTCCTTGCCGCCCTCACTCTCTGCTTCCAAATAAATTTCATTTCCCTTAAGCCCGCTGGTTTCAGTATCTGATGGCGTCTCACTCAGTTATCCATGCATGGTATTATCAGGGAGACAGGCCCTTACTGCTCACTGAGAGGGAAGAGCTGCAGGCCCCATATTACATACCAAATATCAGGCACCATATTCAAATACAGAGCATCAGGCTGGGGGGAAAATGCCTAAACTGGTTGAACCTGTTAAGACTTTTTGCACCAGGCTACAGAGATAAATGAAGCTCTGATAGTCGATGATAATTTGCTGTGGATGTTATTTACAAAGCAAATCTAGACTGTGTTCATTTTTGAAATTATTTAAATAATTTCAGCAAATCTATTATAGATTAGAATTTGTTTTTCATGTCAAATAATTTATCTCTAATTTGGACTAAACTGAGGCGAACAAGCAGATCAGTGCCGGGCTCAGTCGCTCTGCAGGCGCTACACTGTGCATCAGGGAGGATCGGAGCAATTTGCAATTGGAGAACGTATAACGGCCTGCAACGGTAGACTAAGTCCAGAAATGTAACGTGATAGTGCCTTTTACCACATGTTGGGAATGTACTCTGAGCTGTCTGTCATGACATCATTGGATTCAAAGGAGCGAACTCGGCCGAGCTCTCCAAACAATGAAATCATTACAAACAGCTTTTCCAGGTTGCCTTCCCATTAAAGAAAAAGAATGAGAAGGTACGGCGCTGGATATACAGCCGCTGGGTATTGTGCAATATTACCAAAAAAGCAATGAGACAATCAAACTGTGTGATATCATATTGTTTTATTGCCTCCCAAAAGCTCAAAGTAATATTCTTTCCTGCTTTTGAATATGACATAAAAATCTCTCCACGGATTATGGCGTCAATTTGAGTTGATGCCATCACGATTTTCCCACAGAGAAGAAAATCAAAGTCATATAATAATTACAGTGCAATGAATGCACGATAATAAACATGTAAACTATTCAGATCCAAGGCAGCTGAGATAAGATAGCACTTAAACATGTTGTTAGGAGGTTCCCACAATTAAGGGTGTTCAAAGGTCTCTTGCACAACCGCACATGTCCATAAAAAACCAGCACCTCTTGATCAAACTGGAGAATGGCTGGTGTCCTTTATAGATGAGCTACTGGGTTTGTTAACAGAAGGCTTGGAGCCCGTTCATTTTCAAATCAGCCTGTTCAGATAAACAGAAACTGAAAGTCTGTATTTGAAACAGAATGTCAAATTCATTTATTTATTTGCTGTTATGTGTTTGGAGTTTTACTTTTTAAATTATTTTTGAGAATCCACCTTTCAGTTTGCTGAGCTGAATATGATGAATGTAGATTTCATATGAATGTGAATTTTAGGATAAATAAGAGAGAATAATGAGAAGATCCTGAATAAAAGCTACAAAGTGCTTCACAATTAAGAAAACATGATCCTAGCATAAAATAGCAAAATATTACAAATATAAAAATATAGCTAATGTGTCGATGATGATTAAATGATTAAATGATTAAATGATTAAAAAATATGCATATAGACTTAAAGTAGGTCATTCTAAAGCCTAGGAAATCACAAAAGGCCAATGTGCCTTCCTTCTTAAATCTTTTACAGGATAATTTTAAGGGGATTCAAGTGTGCCAAGAATGATAACATGCAACTGCTATTCCAGATTTGGGTGTTTGGATAGTCCGGTGTAGATACTCAACTAACGATCAGGTGACACAAAGTAGATTTCCACAGACAATGTAACCCTAACCCTGACCTTAGTCTAACCCCGGACCCCAGACATTGAATATTTATAAACCACTTGTGGGCATCATCTGAAACACACTTTTTAGTTAAACATTACGGTCACTTGACTAGGAGTGTCAGCACTGGACTATGCAAACAATGTGAGACCCAGATGGGTTGCTGGGAACATTGAAACATTTTGAAACACCAGGGTCTTGGTATCTGCTGGTATTTTGGGCTGGCCAAGCCATGCTGTCACCGGGTTTTACTGGAAAATATAATTGGGTGTAATTACAATGTAAGGAGTGCAGCGTAATGTTTTCTGGATGATGCGGCCCAGTGGAAGCATGTAAAGAAAGAGGAGGACTGAGGCTGAAACATGGCTGTGCGTGAAATCACGTGAATTGAGCGGTTTGTGCTAGAGAGAGTAAAGATACACAGAGATTTTTAAAAATTGAGCTCCACCCATGTCTGTTTAAAAGAAAGCCGCTGCAGTAAGTATGAGGACAGCCCCTGAACTGTGAAGTGCTGTGAAAACCTAATTGGGCTTCTCAGAAATTTCTTCTGACTCATTAAAGATTTCAGATAAGCCGAGTTTAGTTTCCTTACAGCTGCCTTGAGCCAACATCAAACCTGGGTCGGAGGAGCCTTGTGTTTACAGTCACACATTTCTCCTCTCCTCTGTGGTCTTTTTTTATATTTGGACTGATTCAGTGTGTGGAGGTGAGCCTCTGCTGCGTAACCTGCTATACTGTATATTACTAAGCTGCGTGAAGTCAACTGCTTCTTATGATTGTGTTTATGTGTAAAGACAGGTTATGTTTTTTAAATCTACAAACTGTAACCTAAAGACCCTCTGGGGGACATTTTAACCTGAGGGAGGATGATGGTTTGCTTATATCAAATCATATGACAGAAAAGTGTGCTAAACTCTGTATTTCATAAAAAAAAATCAACAGGAGGTCCCTTTTCTAGAGTTTATATCATATTATGCCACAATCCGGCCATAATATACAGTATATGAGGAAATCTGTCATTTAAAAGATGTGTCACTGCAAGCTCCTGTCTAATGATCATTTCAGTAGTGAAATAAAATGATCCAGTAATTTCCTGTTCTGTGACACTACTGCCAAAAGAAAGAAAGTTTAAGTGTGAGAACTCCTGTGACACTCAGTAATTACACCATGATTTTTTTTTTCCGGCAGGTTTTATGGTTTCTTTGATAATGGCTCAGAGGTGGGCGAGGTGTTTGTATGCTGTAAAACTAATCGGCGAACTCTTTCATGTATGGACTTCATGCAACAGTGCAGTCATACCAATGTGTTTGTGCACTCTATTATTGAGCGGTTATCTTTGGGACGAGAGGACAATCAATACCAGAGCAGATAAAGATGAAAGGCGTGGACGGCGCTATTTTCTGCCCTCGCTCTCTAACTGAGAGCCTCCTATTTTCAGGGTCAGCGGACTGAGGAGAGAAAGAGACGGAAAGCGATGAGACGATCAGCGTGGCGTGATCTGAGTTTTATTATCACAGTGCTTCACATCCACGGCCCTGTATGCATCCTGGAGCTGTGCCAAGTCAACTTCATAGTGAAACACTTTTTTTTTTCTTAAGTCTTAAGGAGGGAAAAAAAGTAACAAGAGAATCTGATATTCCCAGAAACAGTTCTTATATCTTTTAACTTTCTTCTTATGCTTGTTGCTAAGAAAAAAACCTCACACATACGTGGTTCTTGAAATGAAACTCAAATTTGTTGGTGATTTTTTTCTTCACTTTCAGACAACCCTTCACCCTTCTTGAAATTCCCACAGTGAAAAGCCTCTAATTTCAGACATATAGGTTATTGTTCAAAGTATTCATAGGTTTTCTTACAACTAACATTAAGATTAACATTTATTCTGAAGCTTTATTTAACGTACACCCAAGTAGGCTCATGTCAGATGAAAATAAGCTAGCACATTTTACAGTAATATGATGTGATGGATTTGTAGCCTAATATATCATGTTTTCTACCACCTGACAGACAGCATTAATATTGACAGACATGCTTGAATGCATGAAAATGAAAATTCGGCCTCCTAGCTTCAGTAGCAGTCAGCCCGAACTTAATTAATGAAAAATAACACTGCACTTCAGAGACGTCTTGGCACTTCCTAAACTTGCTTCTTATGTCATTTCTTAAAAGGAACCCGGCCCCTGTAAGGCAAGGCGAAGGCAGCATGAATATTTTTGCCGCTCGACATGCAGACGTCTTTATAAAAACAGCTGCTGACGAAGGCCGCGTTGCAACACGAGCTCGCCTTACGCTGCGACGTCGCGCTGAGCTGCAGCACTCCCTCTGCCTCCGCCCGTCTTCCTCTCCCCTGTTTTTTGGGCTAATTCAATTTCCCTCAGACAGACTCTCGCGCGGTGACGCCATCTCCATTACAACGTGCAGCCAAACACAAGCATTCATTAATTAGCGGCATCGTTGTCTTTTAATTATACATGTGGCTTATTAGGCACCTCAGCCATTCACCCAGGCCTTCCGTCTACACTCCCCTCTGTTCCCACCATGCTCATACGGGACCTTTAAACTTCCACCTGCACATTATAGCTCTAATAAAGCTGTTATCAGCCCGTGAAGGAGATGGCAAACAGGTGACAGAGCGAGAGAGAGCGAGAGAGAGAGAGAGAGAGAGAGAGAGAGAGAGAGAGAAAGAGAGAGAGAGATGGCAAACAGGCAACTGAGGCTTCTGATATGTCAGCAACAGAAATTAGCTAACTGCACTCCCAACTGTGACACAGGCAGGGAGACGATAAACCCCCCAACTCT
>OMKZ01019557.1:10369-22359 GCA_900302535.1 Neoniphon sammara
AGTGCTGTTTGTCTGTGGCGTTCACAGGTCATCTTCGCTACGGACGAATGGTTCGCTCCTGCTGCAAACTTGCTCAAGGTACAACACACACACACACACACACACACACACACACACACACACACACACACACACACACACACTAGTTCATCTCTTATAAATCACAACCTGGGCTGTGAAAGGTTTTCAGTCATGGCAAACCCTCTTAAATTAGCAGACTATACGACAATCCAGGCTAATCCCTCTCCAAATCCAGAAGAGCTGGATTCAGGTAAATCCCCTGAATCCCCCACACCTCATCTTATAGAAAAAGGCCGGCGTTCCCTGAAAGAGGAAGCTGGTAATTTGATTTTGTCCCTCACATATTGATAAATGAAGTCAGTCATCCAGTGTTTCCAGAATAACGGCAGAAGTCTCTGCCTAACCACCAAAGTATTACTGTTAAACAAATTGTCAGCCAGCAGGTTGACACACTGCAAAAATCGTCATTTCAACAAGTTTAGTTTCATATTCAGTGCTAAAATTTTATTTTTCTTAAAACAAGTGAAAAAATCTGCCAGTTGGATGAGAATATCTCACTTGTCTCCAATGCTAATCAACTCATTTCCAGAATGTCCTTGACTCAAGTGTCATTTTCTTGATCCTAATGTGCTGATCTGCCTTAATCTGCCTTGTTTCAACATATTTATACTTGTTCCCAGAAAAAAGCCTCAAAGTGCTCTTGTTTCTCCTTGCTCCTTCTTTGAAGAAAAACAGGATGTTAAGACTGAATATGAGACCAAATGACTTTTAGACCAATTGATATGTTTGTTTGTTTTTTGTGCCACAATGTCAGAATGATGTTGCAAACTGGCACCACTGTAGTTTGCATTAGTGTAGGTCCAACCAAGTTGTTAATGACACTATTCAATGATTTGAGAGTTAATATTTCTTCAAAACTTGCACAGGCCAAGAGGTTCCTTTGTGTCATGAACAGAGATTTTAGATAGATATATAGCTGTCTTTACACAGAAAATTTACTCCAGCACAGAGGCGGGACTGTTCTGGATTTTAAAAATCTGTGAAAAGATGCCATGCCAGTATAAAGCTGGTCTAAGTTATCCCAGTACTGAAACACCTGTCCATCTGGTAAAAAAGCCAGATCAGAACCGGGATGCATTCAGTGTAAAGCCCAGCTAGACAAATGCAGGGGCAACTGCCGGGGTAACCATGGTAACCATGGCAACCACTAGACACGACCTAAAAATTCCATCAGGGGTCCAGTGAATCGTGCTGAATCTCTGTTTAATGCAGAAAATTAAGACTAGAGGTAAAAACAGAAAGAAAAAAATTGTAATGGCTAAAATGTAATGAGGGGAAATGACTGGTCTGAGGCAGAAATCAGGGAGTTGTTAAATATTAGAGGAGAATGGGAAGTAAATGGCACAAATCGATGGTACAGTTTGTGATTCAAACATTTATCAAACTGTTGCTGAACATTTGAAAGCCAGAGGGATAAAATGGACGAAACAGCAGGTGACCTCAAAACCCGAAACTCTGAAGAGGACATACCTCAAAATAAGAGATCACACCGACACCAGTGAGATGGACAGAAAAACGTTCCCATTTTTTGAACTGCGTGATTCAATCTGGAGACGCAGGCCTTGTTTCAGTGGCCATTGTGCCGACTTCAAAGTGCGTCTTATCTCAGTGCACTTATATTTGCTCCCTAGCTGACAGCCCGCCGACCAAGAAATCACGAAAACACGCCACCGCCAAGCTTGAGCAGTCCATGAGGATTATTAGTGGATCGCTTACCGACGACATGAAAGAGGCAGATGAGAGATTCTCTGCCAGAAAAGGAGACGCTGTTACAGCAGCACCGTCAGTTGGAGGCTGAGGAAGAGCTGCTGCCGTCTGTCACAAGGGAGAAGGCAGTACAGCAGCACGAAGCAATCAATCCAATTGGGAGCACGTTTGCTAGTTTTTTTTTTTTGGCCAAAGTAATGCAGGCCAGTAGCACAAAACTGGCAGGCTGTAGGACCAACTAGAGAAAGATCTTCACACTCTGTAAGCAGTTTTCATATCACCCAACACCCAGGATGAGGAAAATCATTACCACTTAGCCTAAACAAATATTTTTATCATTGAACATGTGCATGCAGAACGACACTTTCAGTGCCAGTGATTTCTAACTTGTTCTATGTAGATGTTGACTGTTATGTTCACTAATTTAACTTTTCAGAGGTTGATTGCTACATTTCTTCTTCTCTTAAACACACAAACCCAACAGCAGGCTTGTCAAAGAATAAATTACACAGGATAATGCAATTTATATGATTTTATTCATTTATATTTAACGGCTTCATTACTTATTGATGGGCTTACATGTTTACATATTTATTGTGATTTAAAATTTGATGTTACTGTTCACCTTAAATTATTGATTAAAATTATTAAATCAAGTTCAAGTTTAGTTAGAGCCCAAAATCACTGAGTCTCAAAGGAATTTGCAGGCCCACAAGTTTACATGAAACAGGGCGACACCCCCTGACTTAATCCTGTTAGTGGGCAAGGAAAAACTCCCCCAAAAACCCAAAGGTAGAAGGATAGTATGAGTCAGAGAAAACACATTATTGCACAAGCAGAAAAAGCAACGGAAACAGAAGAGGCATTCACACTCAGACACACATACAGAGGACGGGGAGGAAAAGCAAACATTAGAGGGGCAACTACAAAAAAGATAAAACTAAGAAAGTCGGGTTACTGACTAATGGCTGGGAAGGTGCAGGAAGTGCAGAACCATGCAGAGGAGGCGGGACTGGGGACAGCAGGAAGCAGAGTCAGTCATTCTCAACAAAAGGTTAAATTATTAAACCTTAAATCATTCTTGATAAACACATCTAAAAAAATGATTGTGTGAATGCAGAATGAATGTATTGGTTTAGTCCTATATCACCGCTAAAAATCATATAGGCTCTGATATGCAGCTAACAATTTAGAGTGCACAACATAACCAAACTTACATTACATTGTTGTCATTAGTGCCTCTCTTTCCCTGCACCTGCTGGTGCTCTGTTTTCCTGTATGTTTTCTTGCAGCCTCAAATACTCCTCATCTCGGCTTCCCCAGTCTGGCAGATAGCTCTCTTTATGTACCTCACAGAAATTATGAAGCTCATAACATACCACAGTCACTTCAGACATAAATCCTGTGTCTATATCATTACGCTTAAGTAGACATCTCCATCTTCCCTTTAAATATCCAAAAGCGTTTTTTCCACAGCCATTTGTGCAGAGCTCAGCTGATGGTTAAAGTGTCTCTCCTCAGGTGTAAGCACACCTGTGTTTGGAAATCCTTTAATAAGCTATCTTCTGAGGGGGTATGCAGGGTCTCCCATTACATATATAGGAGATCTGTATTACCAACATGTTGAGAGAACAGCAATATACAGTATAAAAGTTAGTAATGTGATCCAGCTATTCTATCGAAAATTTAAAGTGGCACACTGTAGGTAGTGGGTCCTGTATGCACGGGTCAGATCAAAGTTCACTTGAATCCACCTGCGCACCAATCATCCAACCACAACCGCCTGATGCTTGATAAAATGCAGCCCAAACCCACTTCTGTAGGGCTGCAAAATAATGACTAGGCTGGGCTAACTTGCACTATAGACTGTTTATCATTGGGATGAGTTCATTTTATGTTCCTGAAATCATGTACTGGTTCAACACGCAGAGTAAATGTGCAAATGCCATGTAAAAGGCGATAAAAGAACATCAATGTAAATTTAACATAGGTATCATTTATCCTGGCCCAGGTCCGGATTTTTTTTTTTACTGGCATTAGCAGTGTAAAGACGAACGATAGAACGATAGATAGATAGATAGATAGATAAATAGATATCTTTTGACTGTAATTCCTAGCAAAAAAATTAACTCATTTTTTTAAAAGATAATAGCTGCAAAGAGCGCTTTTTGTCCCTGTGGGTTGAGTTACATAGCTTACGCAGCATATCCTTGGCTTGGCGGATTTTTGGATTTCAGGTAATGTTAACGGCATTTGTAGCTAGCAAGACGGTAGAATTTATTGTGAAACACTTACCGGATATTCCCAACAATCTCACAGTCTCACACACCGCTTCTGTGTGATCGCTGTAGTAGCAGATATGTTTCAGTGTCATATCATACAGCTCAGGGTATTCACTTACTAACAAAACACAAAACACGTCTCTCCACTGGCATTTTCTGCTCCATCTCCATGTTGTTGTTTTTACAGTGACAGTGACATTCTTCGTAGTGATTGGCTGGTTGTTAAAAAAAACTGTTGATGTCCGAGCACTTTTCCTGAAAAAGTTCAGCTGTAGTCAACTGTCAAAAGCACCGTGTCCATTGCTTTTTAAACAGTGGCTACTGTGCTGCCACAAAGCAGTCGATTCCCACAGGATTCCATGTGAAAAAGGAGGTGGCAATTGGAAAAAAGACACTGTGTGTTTACACCCTTACGAGGTCAATAAAACAACTTTAACTTATTAGATTATCTTTTCCTCAATTTTATCATGGGAGAACATGATATCACAACTATTTCACACGACTGCTCTTAAACCAAATTAAATTGAACAAGATAGTGTGCAGTGTTGGGATGTGACTGTGGGCATAATAGTCCACATGGAGTTGTAGAGTAGTAGTGATAAAATTCCCATGATCGAAATGACAAGTCACCAAACCTCCCTTGGTGGTACTAATAACGCAGAGGGCTGAAGACTGTCTTATCTCTTTGGACTCACAAAAATGAACTTAAAATTAGCGAACAGTATCAGCTTTGTTGACATGGGGATCCTGTGTCAGTCTTACTTGGACTGAAGTTAATGGAAGCAGATGGGAAACAAAAGCAAGTAAGGCTTAAATACAAACTTCCCCAACATCCAGGAACCTCCAGATGAGTTTGTAGATTATTGGTAAATCAACTTTGAAAATTTTCCTTACTTGTCATGATGTTAGCTCTAAAGTTATATATTTAGCTGCCTCTGCTGTAAATGGCACCAGTGTTTGTTGAAGGATTAGCTAGAAAAACAGCTCTGTGTAACGTTAATCTTGATTTATACGATTGCAGTTCCTGTTGGAATTGAAGCCAAATGTCTACCACCTGTCTGACTTCAGGAAAAACTAAGTTTAAAATGCCTTCTTCCACACATATCAAAAAGGGTTGGTATTTTAGATGAATAACATCACCAATTTTCAAATGATACCCAGCAGTGCAGTCTGATGAAGGCTCACATCTTCAGCACATTGGACCAAAATTCAGTCCTAAAAATAAGACACTACTTTTCAGTTTCTCCATTAAGCAGTGTGGAGGAGACGAGGCTACATACAGTGAAACAGCTTGAAACTGAAGCAGAATTAGAAACCCCATTGTCATCTTATTAGTAATCTTTTTCAAACTGGTTTAGAGTCTGTATGGTGACCATTTATCAACACAGTGAAGATATTAATACCATGTTAAAGCAAAATTGAACTTTGTTAGAGTGTCGGGTTGTATAGCTGATGTGATCTGAGTCCACGTGGTGGTGAAATATCCTCACGTGTTGCTGCAAATCCAGAATACTGGATTTTTATATCTCCATTCACTTCCAAAACTGGTCCCAAAATAACACTTTTAGCATATAAACAAATGTGACAAAGCAGATTATGCCAATACGCTATACAAGTTCTAGCACCCATTTTTTGAGGAAATTAAACAGCTCTTTTCTTGTTATTTTTCTGTTTTAATTGCACAGTAGGCAGCGCCTGCAGGTAACTTCCACATAGTAACCTTGCGCCAGGGAAGTTGTTGCTTTTATATTGGCGCAATCCACTTTATTTGCATTTGTCTCTGTGCCAAAAGTGTTATTTTGGTACCGATTTCACCAGTATTCTGGATTAGCAGCAGTTAATGAGGATATGTCATGTGGACTCGGATCACGTCAAGGTAGCTGTACAATCCAACACTCATAAGACTAATAAAACGACAATGGGGTTTCTAATTCTAATTTGTCTATCTAAACAGTCAAAAGGAGCTGTAAATTATCCCTGCTTTGACCCAGGGAAAAAACCCCATCATGACCAAAATTCAGTTTTTCTTTAAGGTGAACAGTTTGGGTTCACGTTAGGCAGTCTGTTGCTGTAGAGATGAAAAAAGGTAATATGGCCTTTTTTAATACAGTAATCTAGGCCCTGTGTCACCAAAACACATCGGCAACAAGATCTTAAGAGACTTTGATAATATTGATTCTAAAATGCTTTAACAACATTAGTCAGATATATATACAAAAGGATGTAATTGGACATGCATCTTTGTGCTTGTGCTGACAGGCAGGATAGTTTGTGGTCTTCATTTGTTTGATGATTGAGATGCTAATTAGATATTTGCCTAAATTTGTTCATTTCTCAGTGACTGTAGGAGCCTGGCAGACACACAGAGTGGCTGTGATTTTGAAGCCCCAGGATCTTTTGATTTCGAAGCCCCAGGCATCGCATTTCAGGTTTTCGCAGCTCTCCATCAGACCGCCAGCACTTACAGAAACTCCCATTTTTGAAACAGAGAACATTTCCACAGGCTCGACATGCAATTAACGTGAGATCACCTGCCAATAACAGAAGGGTTTCCAATTAAATTCACTGATTTTTCCTATAGTAGTTCATTATTAAAAGATGATGCTTTTGATATGGGGGCAGATCCTCTTTGTCACATTAGTGAGCAAATGTTCTTTTGAAAATATCTCCCCAAATACATACATTTGAACAAATTCATTTTCTTCATAGGCAGTGTATTTATATTTTTATCATTTCCCTCTGATTTCATTCTGCACCTACATGTTTTAGCCAATTCTAATACTGCATATATACTGTATGTTTTCTGTATTGTGCATTGCAAAACATGACCATCTTAACGAGTTAATTAGCCTCACATTCAGTTTTAAAATTTTAAGTGAAATATACTTGTAGGATAAGATAATCCCACTTATTTCCAATGCCAATCAACTTGTTTCCTTGAATCAAGTGTCATTTTCTTGATCCTACAGATCCTATAGCTGATCTGCCTTTTTCTGCCTTGTTTCTACATAGTTAAACAAGTGGAATTATCTAATTTCACTGGCACATTTTGTCACTTATTTAAGGAATTTGTGGATTTTTAAGGCTGAATATAGGACGAAATGACTTTTTTATTTTATTTTATTTTTTGGTGTCTCATTAAATTCTACTGTCACTACTGCTGCCATTTTTACGCTCTCTGAATACTGTAATACATACTTTCCCCCTACTTTCATTAATATTTTTCCACTTGTTTGGTCCTGAAATTATTGATAGTATATGTTAATGAAACACTTTCATACACCCTATTATTTATATTCTGTTATTCCTGGCTGTATCCTATTACCTCTTGCTGCTGATGTCTCATCTAATCTCATATTAAAACTCTTATTGCACATTGCATGCTACATGGTATATTACATTTCACTCATTCTGAAGGAGTAGAAATTGGTCGCCAATTGAAACCTGAGGCCATTTTTCACCGAAGTGGCTCTCAAAATGAGGAGCTGATAGGAACATCCATCACCTCTCAATCCTTTCCTGTTTGATCCGCCGGAGCAGAGACGAGGCTGCACTGTAAAGTTCATCCAACTATACAGAGCAGCTGGGAAAAATATTGAGATTTGTCATGCATGTGCTTAACAGCCAAGCACTATTGAAATGCATGGATGCCTCTCCAAAAAGTTAATTGGCAAAATGATTTGAATTAAGCTCACAATCCGAGGAAAGGTAGAGCAGGAAATTATTCCGTCCGAATGAATAGAGAGCTCTCTTTGGGACCTATTATTCACTACACAGGGTGAAGACTGGGGTCATGGGTGAGCGCTTCAGGACGTAGCATGGTGCGCGTGTGTGTGTGTGTGTGTGACAGAGAATGGAATTATAGAGGAAATGAATAAACAGAAAGTACATTTGACAAGACCTGAATTAAGAGAGGATTGTGGCGAGTTGGAGGCAGAGGGAGAGATGGGATGAGTTTGCTGAACGTGTGCTGCGTTCAGGCGATTCTCAACGTCTCGTAAATTCAGAAAAATGTCATGTGACCGAATTTGTATTAACGGGGTGGTAATGGATCACTGATGTATATGATAGATATGTCCGTTGGGATGTCAAGAAGGTGGACCAATGACATCGTTCACTGAAGGATGACCAGTAACTTATTTAGATCACTGCTGCTTATGTCATTTACACACATTACGACTGAAAATGGGAAGTTATATGTACCATACCATATACCATTCACCTGGTGCACTGTTTTCAAGATGTACACCTGTCGAAATGATTTATCACAACTTGGAAAGTCACAATTTTAAAGGGACAGTTCACCCAAAATTAAAAATTAAAAATTAAATTAATTAATTAATTTAAAAAAAAGCTATTTCCCCATTTACCCCAAGGGCAATCTGTCCATCCAGAAAACTTCTATGCGATTTGGCGAGGTTTCCAGTCTGTCTCCCTTCACCACCAATAAGATAGGTTTGGATGGGTATTTTTTTTGTTTTGTGGAGCTGAAAACTCTTCAACCCCAGGGAGAGTTTCATTGGGAACTATTTCCTAACAAAGAACACCAGCAAGTAGTTTGTGCCCCGAATTGGTTCTTCTTTTCGGTGGATAGATACAGTGTTGCCAGTGTTCTTTGGCAGGAAAAAGTTCCCTTGGGGCTGTGGATTATGTCAGGCATCCATGTCATTGTTTTTCCAAAAGAGCTGTTGCTGCTGTTGAGTTTTTCACATGAAAAGTTTTGATGGTTTGGGCTCTACAGCCCAGCAAAGATCGTGGAAAACCAGAAACCTCGTTAAGTCACACAGAAGGATAGATAGACTGCAGTAGGGCTAAGGGGGAAAATTTATACATTTTTGCAGTGAACTATACCTTTATAACTGAAGTCTTCATCGACAGAGATTCACTTGCACATGGGACAGAGAGTCTTGGGGAAAGCAGTGTGACAAGGGAACAGCTTCACTACCATATGTGGTGAATCGTCTCTTATTTGTCCTTTGATTCACCAGCTATTGCCTCCCATTTGGCCTCTACAGAACATTATATAGAGAATATAACGTCGCTCATTGCCACAGCTGATGCCAAACTACGTGAAGTGTGCCTGATGTACACTCTGTGCCACTTTAACAGCCTCAAAGGCAGACACGTTGGTCGCGAGAGAGGATAAATCAAGTGCTCCTGTTGTTTTTTTCATGCACTGCAAATGTATTCAGCTGCTGTATTTTTTATTTATTTATTTATTTATTTTTTGCCCAGGTCTGGTCCCTGGTTGAGCAGACCTCCACACATCACTCACCCCCAGTCAGAGGCAACTCTCTCAGGGAACGCTGTGCAAGGATCAGCCCTTTGAAATGGGAATTTACCATAACCCATTGCCTTCTCGCTTGACTCATCCTCCTTGAATCTTTTCCTCTCTATACTCCCTCAAGTTCATCTATTCCATCTTCTTCCCATATTCCAAAAATCGACATTTCTCATATATTTCAGGAGAGGTTAAGAGATATGTTTCAGAATAGCCAAAAAAAAAAATCTATATAGCTTTCATTCAAAAAAATATTTTGAAGATAACAGATCAGATACCAAGAGACTGGATAAGATGAAACTTTATCCTCTGTGGGGAAATGGGGTCGTTGCAGCAGAAATAATAATGTAACACGGCAAAGAAGAGGATATAAATAAGAACAGAGCAAATGAGGAGTATTAAACATAGCACAACTGAGATTTACAGCACTAGAGTGTATTAAGTAGAGCTGTAACAATAACAGCATGACACCTTTTCCTCCTATGCTCTCTGCTGTTATCATATATCTCAAAATATATATTGAATGAATGTCACCTTCATGTACAAATACATTTTTTGGCCAATTTCGGCATATTTTGACTCTGTAAACATATTCCTAAGTACAGTATATGTGGAATATATTTTTCTATATATGGAATTCTCTGGTCATATAATCAGCTCTGTCTTCATTTTGGATATTTTTGAGGTATTTTTCATCGGTTGGTGTACAGTAGAGTGACGGGATATTTGCCAGACTCAGACTCACACCATTTTGAATAAACGGTATTTGCATTAGTTTGCTGGTTCACAGCTTGTCTTTTTTTGGAACAGACAGTCTAATCCCATACATTTTTTTCCCATATTGACACAGTAGGAAAGCTGACAGGAAGGCTCTGGTGGGATTTGATAAATTATTACCACTTTAATTTTGAGAGATTAGTGTAGTCACTGTAAACAAATAAGCCCATTACTGAGAAGATTTACCAGCCTCTGCACTTTTTTGTTTACACCGCATGCCTTGGATTACTTAACGGCGAAAAACAAGACGAGAAGAGGGCGCTGTTTTTCAGGAACAGACTGAGCTAAAGCTTTCAGAGTTTCTGGCAGCAACAGATGGTGGAAGGATTGAAAGACCAACAGGCATCAGAAATCATGTCGTCATTTCTCTCCAATTTGTTGTTATTTTCAAGACTTCCACATCAAAAAATGGCTCATCTATGGGAGAATAATGGGGTTTTCCTAATTCCTTCAAAATAATTTATGACGTGGACATTAGTTTATATATGAAAAAACAGAATTTATTGCACATTTTTGATAACCTAAACACGGTGTAGTTTTAAAAAAACAAATTGCTAACGGCTAAGTGTTTAGCTGACCCCTCATACAATTATGAGTTGCAGTGATTCTCCTCCTCTTAATACTTTTGTTGTTTCCTTGAACAAAGAGAACAGATCGGCCAAAGAAATGGACATTTATGGCTCGGCAGCAAGCTAGAATGATGTTATTCATAAACTTATCACAGAACGGACGGCTTTGTATTTAGCTTTTTGTTAGCAAAATAATGATTTCAGTTGGACAGCCGAAGTAGAGTTCAGTGGATCAAGTTTCATTTAAGAGAGAAATACGCAGTTTAAAACGTGCAAAAGAAACTCTCATGCTGTTGTCTTGTCATGGTGGCGACACGCTCATGGGCTCTCATTATGTTCCAGCAAAGTGCGCCGCCTAGTGGTAAAATTTGATATACTGGTTCGGTCCAAAAATTAGCTGAAATCGATATGAGAAATTTGACACCAGCCCAACACTGGACAATGGAAAAATGAAATGAAATGCAGAATTACAATAAATATATGAATATATAATTTAGCAATAATAATGTTTAAAAATGATATGCATAGCACCTTTAACCAGTTCACTTCGTCTTCTGTCTTTTATCTTTTCACCATTATTAATCTTAATGTCGCTTTGTCAGACTATTTCCTCTCCAATACAGCTTTCCATGTTACTTTGTTCTGTGCACATCTGTGTTCCCAAGGGTGTGTGTTTGTGTGTGTGTGTGTGTGTGTATGTTGGAGAATGTTGCATACTGGAGCTGGAGGCCTGAATGGTGAGATGGTGAGTGTATATCTTCATGCCGCTGGGACTGTGAGCACATACACACAAACAGACACACTTGGCATGTGTTATTCAGGGCAGCAGGAGGTTTTCTGCAGGGCCTCGTGTCCCGGGGGAGCTCCCCCACATGCCAGGGTTTACCCAAGACACCTGAACCCCCTCGCCTTCCCCCATGCTGCTTTTGTTTTGGCCACCTTCACCTCCTACTCTTTCTCCTTTAATCTCAGTTCATCATTCCCTGCTTCATTTGTCAGCATCCCTCTTTTTCCTCTTTTTCTCCAGCCCTTCTGATCTCTGTCCCGTTCTTCCTCTCCTTTACAGGCATTGTCAATTTATCCCTTCCTCCCTCTCTCCTCTTCTTTTCCCCTGCTGCTCCTGACCACCATCTGCCATCTCTGTGTGCCATGTGGAGCCTCACCATCTCCTATCAGCGTGCCTCAGCCCTGACCCGGCTTTAGTCCAGTGCTCCTTTCTTTTCCTGTCGTCTCCTTGTTTCTTTTCCCCTTTAGTTTCTTTTCCTCTCCTATAGTTACCCAGCCTTTTACTAC
>OMKZ01019558.1:15752-25987 GCA_900302535.1 Neoniphon sammara
TGCACTCAGGCTGTAGCCCACTGTGCTGAAGCGTCCTCTGTTTGCCCTTGCTTTTCCACAGATAACCAAGCAGCAGCTTCAGCAGACCAAGGATCGCTTCCAGGCCTTCCTCAACGGAGACACACAAATTGTGGCCGACGAGGCTTTCATCAATGCTGTGCAGAGCTACTATGAGGTAATTCTAAGTCATATCCCCTCCCCTCATATTCACATATTCACATTCACTCATTGAATATGTTGGGTTATCTCTGCACCCTCGCTTCATGTGTGTGCACTTGTTTGTTATAGAAATGTAAATATGCCGCTGGATAGTCATTGTCTCTTAATAGCACCAGCCATTTTGTGTCATGTCCTTTTAATTATATACAGGCTTTATTCCCGTGACAGCCTTTGCAATAAATTTGAAACCAAGCCTGATCAGATGTCATTTTTTAAAGTAACTTAATTAGAAAAGAGGAAAATCATAAAAGGCTCTTTCACGATCTTGACATGCTATGACTGATTTTTCTATAGTTCTATAGCAGGACTATACAGAGATACGTCCAAGCAGCTAAGTCACTTTTTTTTTTTTTGCATTTGCATTTGCAACTTCTCTTAAGATGGGTGAAAAACCCACTATGTTCCTCAGAAAGCTTGTATGCAGACTACCGAGCGGTAAAATGGTGGCTGAAGCTATTCACTACAGATTATGAGTCAGAGTGGTTGACAGAGCCATCTTTCTAACCTTACTATTCAATTTGCAATTGAAAAAGCCATCATTGGTATGCATACAGTGCAATATGCATGGCAATTATGGAGATGTTTTAAATGCTGAATCCAAATGAGAAAAATAAACGAAAATGTGTACCAGTTATAAATGAAATCAAAGATAGGACCGGAGCCTTCAGTTCATTATTAAATTGATTGTCACTGATGGTGATATGAGGACAAGTTGAGTGAGACAGGCATGCATAGAGTTGTTCTGTTTTGTTTACTTGTGTTGTGATTTTAAACATTAAAGTAAATTAGATTAGAATTAAGAGCGTGATGATGAGATTTCCAGACCATAAATTGGGCTTTAAAACTAATTATTCCGTGTCTTGAAAAAACCCTGATCAATCAGTGGAAAGATAGACTCCTTTTTCCATTCTAAATAAATTGGCACCTTTATTAAAACACTTTGGGGCTCCTATTACTATCCACATTATAGGTGATCACAGATTAGTTCATGTTTTGTCTTTAACAAAAATGTTCATGCATGGTGGTCGGCTCTCTGCGCCACAGACAGCTCTCCAGGCAAGAAAACGATGATTGACTTCAACATCTTAGCTATTTATTTCAGCCTGTAAAGCTTTGTTCACCGCTGATGGAACAGACACAACATGACAAGGGTAAATACCACTGTAGGACAGTGGTTGCTGGTTTTTAGCACTAGTGGATGCTAAGGACACAATGTAACTGTCAGAGTGACAGAGCAGTCAGCTGTGATGGAAACTTTGTCCAGTGCTATGACAAGCATTGTCTGTTTCTGTCTCCTTAGGCTCCACATCGTTGTGGGGAGAGAGAGTCTAGCTTTGCTTTTCTGTCATTCATCAATCCTTCAATTCAAAATCAACAGCTAATTTCTTCTTCTAATCACACTAAAGGCAGCGGCTCTCATCGTCGCAAACACACAAAGGCATAAAGACAGTACATTTTTTCAGGGCTTTACCAAGCTGTACAGTATTAAAGTAATGAATAAGGCACTTATAATTATGCAGACTTTTACCAATGAAATGTTTGGATGTGATCATTTACTGTAATTTGATGATTGTGCCAAATGTGTTCAAATTCCACCAAAAAAATGGCCACCTGGATGTAAATCAAATCTTATCAATATTTTGTTTCGATGCTGCTTTAAATGGAGACCAGGGCAGATCTGTCAGACATCTACTGGACATTAATAACAGAGAACATGAATTAGGTTTCACTAACTGCCTCAATTTAGACCCTGGGCAAGAGGCTGCCCTCAGGCAAGGTCCTAAGTCAGATATTCCCTGTTTGATAGTGAATGAGTCAGAAACCCTTTTCATGCCTGCATAATGCAAGCAGTGAATCTCCTCAGAAGTCTGAAGATCTTAATGAATGTATTTGCCACCTCATCATTCCTTAACATTTTGAATGATACATGTTGCTTTTTTTGATGTTCATCTTGTATATGACTGCAGAGGAAAACAGCATAACTGCACAGTGAATTGCAGCTCTTGCCCTCAGTTGCTGCACCCAAACAATTAGTGACATTGGTTTTCCCGCAAAACAGGTGTTCTTAAAGAGTGATCGCGTGGCTAAAATGGTCCAGAGCGGAGGCTTCTCAGCCAACGATTGCAGGGAAGTGTTCAAGAGGCACATTGAGAAGCGCGTGCGCAGCCTCCCAGAGATCGACGGCCTGAGCAAAGAGACGGTGCTCAGCTCCTGGATGGCCAAGTTTGACACCATCTACCGCGGCGACGAAGACCCACGCAAGGCGCAGCAGCGTATGACTGCCAGTGCGGCCTCCGAGCTCATTCTCAGCAAGGACCAGCTGTACGAGATGTTCCAGAATATCCTCGGCATCAAGAAGTTCGAGCACCAGCTGCTTTATCAAGCCTGTCAGGTAAGTTCACTCACCTTCAGGCCTTATGTCTTCTTGTGTATCTGAATGAAACTACAATAGGCTAGGTGAGCTATGATCACAAAATTACAAGATTAACAATCAAAATACCTCATAATAAACTAAAAATTTGGTTTTCATAAGATACAAATACTAAAATAATTACCCATGTGGCATCTCATTTAGTTTACATTGTGTGTGCTGTAGGTCTACCTTCACTGCTGTTCATTCAAGTCAACAGTGGTACATCATAAGGGAGCTGTGTTAAGATGGCAGGAGGATAATAGTGGACTTTGGGCAGATTGTGTCATACAAAACTCCCTCCTAGTCATCCTTACTGCTTTACTGCTCTCTGTGGGAATGCTGAAAGCAGCACTAATGTATTCTTACTTCAGCAGCTTGATTAAAAGTCTCGTCACGGCCGCATTTGGAGCAGGGCTCAGATACATTTACATTTCCTCATCATTTAATGCATAAAAAAAACATACCACTTCATTTGATTTAGATCTAATGCACATGCTTCTTAGAAGCCAATGAATCCTTGAAGTGGCTTAATTTCTGTGGAAAGATATCATCTTACTTTCTATAGTTATTAATGGATAAATCTGATCATATGGTTTGAGGTCGTGAAGTGCCGAGACAAACAAATGGGATTATTCAGTGTTGCTGAAATGTTTTGGCTGCTATAGATCAATGCCGGCTCCATTTTCCAGAGTGTTCATTAGTCAGATGCCTCTAATGCTGAGGTGAAATACATCTCCATCATCTCCAAATTCAGTGTGTGTTTTTCCTCCCCAGCCTTTGAAGATGCTTAACCTAGTTTTATGTGCTGGCAGCAAAGCTGGTAGTATAGGGTCAGAAATCTGCATGCTGAACATTGTGCCATTTTCCTGAACAGATCCCTGAGCTATACAGAGCTACTGAGGAACAGACGAACAACACCCTACCATAAAGACGCATTTGCTGTCGCTTACTATAGAAGAGCTGATGAATTTGTGTGTGTCTGTGTGTGTGTGTGTGTGTGTGTGTTGTACGGTCTCTCTATAGTGTTGTTGACAGCTAGGTATAGAGGGAACATTGTCAGTGCTCGCATCTGGTGAGGGGCTGACTTGATTCATTGGATGGATTATTTATATTGATTACAAACATATACTTACAGGAATGGGAATGAATAGCAGGCTACAGAAGCATAACAGCACTGAATTTTCAATGCAGGGAGAGGTTTTGTTTTTTCTCCCCCTCAACTGTTTTTTCCCGACTATTCTTTAGAGTCCTTTCTGACATCTTGTGTGCTGTCATAGCAGAAAAAGAGACACAGCATGCACTAATGGTGACTTTGAGCCACTCCTCAGAAAGCAGCCATGGCCCTACAGTATATTCCCTTCTACTAAATGATAGAATCCTCAGCTCAAAAGGAGATGAGGCAATCCAGTCAGGGTGGCTTAGGGCTGTTAGGGATTTGATGAAAGGTTTTCATGGATTGGCTGGGATTCAGAGGCCATCATTTTTTTAGCTGTTATCACTGAGGATTTACATTTTTTTGCTGTAACATCCAAAGAGCAGAAAGAAGCACTGGTCTATTTCTGTCCCATGCTGAAGTAAGAGCAGCCCCTGGAAGTGACTCACAGCCTGATTAAACTGGTACGGCCAGTGGCCTCACCAGCCAAACTCTGTGCAGGCTCCGCTCCCTGATGGCTGCGCTGTTCTTTAGCAGTGGTGACATCTACCGCACCTCTGGCCAAACAACTGTCTGGAAATGTGTTTGCTGTCTTTCCACATTGCACAGCAGCATCGTAAACCATAATAGGTTTAAAAAAAAATGTATTTGATAATACTATGTAATTTTGGATATTTTTGGTCATTTTTCTACATGAATAGAATATAGGGTTCACTTTTCATGTGGCTCATTATTTCTATTACTCAGAGATGGCTGATTTAAGTCACTTGGTTGACTAAAGTGAAATTTCTTAAGATAAAAAAAGATACAGTAGAAAGAATATTTGTATTAATATATCTGGTTTACTCTGAGCTTGGGCACTTTATAAAAGAGAAGCCTTATTGGGTTTTTTCATGTAAGACAAAATGTTACAGCTCACTTTTGTGACAGTGCCATGCAAAAAATGATATGTAAGCACTAGGTTGATCCATCAGTCCATAGTGTAGACCTGCATCCCAAATACCTTTGAACACATCTGTATTTCTGGGAAGTCATACACACAGTAGTTAGAAGTAGTTCGTTTTTAGGTTTGAGTTTTGGCCGACTTACATGACTCTAAATCAAAACCCATCACATTAAATGAGTTCAATGGGTGGGGCATGACGCAAACCATGCCAGAGTTATTGTTGACCATGCTAAAATATACTGTATGCACTTATTGTACTGCAAAGCGCAACTGCAAGGCATCCGGCCAGTGGCAAATGGCATACATGCTTGACCTGATTCGAGTGTCTCAGTGAGCTCTCACATTGGTTCATACAGAGGTGGAGAGTAATGAATTACAGTTACTTATGTTATAGTACTTAAGGTTTAGGTCATTCCAGGCACGTGTATTTCCTTGTGTTTAGTAGGACTGGTGCAGTGCCTGTTCAAAATGTGCCTGTCTGAAGGGGCTTATTGCTTGGCCTGCGGTGTAGCTGCTCGCAGCTTTCTGGGTGAAGGGTCTGGCTGCAGGCACTGAGAGGCACCCGCAGCGAGAGGGCCTTTGTTTTTCCATGATGAACACAGTTAAAGTTTATGGCTATGCCCATTCTGAACCTTAACCCCAACCATAACCATAACCTTAACCTCCTTTCCTGACAAATACAGCCACGTAGTGTTTGAATGCAGGGGGAAAGAGGGTCCTCTCGCTGCGGCTCCAAGGCTCACATTTTTCTGCAAATTGTGCCCGCCGGTTCTGAAAAAACAAGTCAAAACGTCAGCCGCATGGGCATCGGATTTAAAAAGACACATCGAGTTGAAGCATCAGACCAGTCTTGAGAAATAATTATTAGTGACTGATCATCACAAGAAATCATTAACAAAGAGTAACACCATCCAGTCATCACACATCTTTCAGCTAGCGAATGTAATGAAGCCAGTAGTGGAGCCTGTACCAGCTCGCTTGGAAGCATATGAATCTATTTTATGTTTTTGAACTGCTGCATAATTTGGTTCATGCAGGCTAAAAAAAATTCCATTGCATCTACAATATAACTTTACTGCACCTCTTTTTTTCCACTTTCTGCATAAATGTATATAGAGCTGAATTACATTTGTAAACCAAGTTGTCCTGCTATATGACATAAAACATAGACTCGTGTTTTTTTCTTGGCTTTTATAAAATAATCTCTTTAGTAATCTAGCAGTATACAGTAATTAATTTAGTTTGGGAAGTGGGCAGTGGCAATGATTGGGGCTGGGGATGGACGGGTAGGAGGAGGTTCTACCAAAAAGAAAAGTCCAGAGCAGCTCATTTACAAAAATGGGAGGAATGAACGTGAACTAGTTCATTTTTGGAACTTCAAAATGCAAAATTGTGAACTATGAGCGTCAACTTAGACATTTTAATATGTGTGAACTGAACTCTTGTAAAATGGGAACTTGCACAACACTGTGTGTAACTTATTGCTTCTCTTTGGTTTTGACAGAAATACACACACATTTCGAGGTGGGTTGAATTAGATTGCCAATAGACTACTCGAACATTACCTGGGGTTTATTTAAGGAAAACATAATTAGCCATAATTGGCAGAAATCAGTCAAGTAACAGCAAACACACAGAGAGTGAATGTGCTGCTGCCTACGTGGAGAGTAAACACACAACCAGCAGATGAGCAGCCATTCTGCATCTCTCACATAACTGAAATTAAAGTGCCTTTGCTATATTTACATTTGCTCTGAGTGCATTCTCTGAACAGTGCAGATCAAACATAGCATGACATTTAATAGTTTCATAACAACAAGCCTTTCTGATACTTTAAACCCACTGTGTTTCTGTGGTGTCATGTGTTCTGTTTGAACTATAAAAGCCAAATGAAATTCAACCCTGATTCTTTGAGCGCTGAAATTAAGATTTTCCATTTTCCACTCAAGTCAAAGTGTAGGTTTTATCTGGTATTATTAGATACAGGAAACCTTGACCTGAACTGTACATTCACAGTAGCCTGCACGACCAACATGCTTTTGTTGACACTGCATTTAGCTTTCATCTATTGTTAATACACGAGTCACACAATGGCTGTCCATCTTGGTGCGTAGGAGTTTTCTAGCACCATAGGCTGATCAGACCGCAACAGACTGGAAATATGAAACGTTCAAACAAGAAGGATCTTTTTCACAGTTTTAACACTTTGTGCTTAACGCTATTTCATTTAAAATTGCATAATATAAGCTAAACAAAAACTGGCCTGATTATAACCAAGTATGTGTTGTCTCTCTGTGTGTGTGTGTGTGTGTGTGTGTGTGTGTGTGTGTTAGCATTTACACAGACTATGCCTTGTTATACTCCTAAATGGTTCTAGTTCATAAAAACTACCTGACTAAAATAGAATAAATTAGTTTCTGGGGTATGAAATTGTACTGGTGGTAACACCGCTGACTGTTTGAAAAATCTTTCATTTCTCATGCTCAGGTGTTGCAATCATGAATATTTATCCAGATGAATGAACTCCCACTCTGACTAAAATTATTCCCCAATCTCAAGTGGCTGCTGATTAAATTACCTTGGCCCGGGCGTCAAAGTGAGGCACATGCACATCAGAATAAATCTTTCTCTCCTAGAGAGCCACAAATCACGGCCTGTAGGCCCCCTGACTGACAGACCTTACTCAAATCACTGTTACTTCTTACAGGCTTTGAAGGAGGCCCCGCCTCGGTTTCCTCTTTAATTTGTCTCGTCAGCAACTGTTAGTTGGGAAATGAGGCCTGAGCTCTTCCTGGTTTAGCCTGTAGCTGATATAATTGTGTAATGGAGCCACTTCACTGCACACAGGATGAGGAGAGGATGAAAGCTTTTGCTGTGCCCTCCCAGCTGCCTCTAAGCTGAAAAGCAGTGGTGGTGAAGCACAGGGCAAAGCTTGACTGCACTGACATGGTATACAATGTGGACAATATTTATCACAGACAAGAAATAGAAAGGACATGTTTGTGCTTGATAGAGATGCCACAGCTTCACTAGCCGCAAGGCCTGTGAATGGGCACATGATGGCAATCTCCTAATTAGCATGCCTTGCATACGTGCTACACTCACACGAGAGAAGCTTTTTCTCACACTGGGCACACCGACACACACACACACACACACACACACACACACACACACACACACACACACACACACACACACACACACACACACACACACACACACACACACACACACACACACATACAAATACAAACACACACTCACATGGGCCTGCCCGCACACAGCGAGTCTAAATATAGACCAGCTGCTTCCACCTCTCCAGGTCCCATCCACATCCAGTCCAGCTCTGCCTGCCCAGTTTTTCTCCTGCAAACACATTTTGTCTCCCCCTAGTCTTTATGCTGTCTGATGCTAATGTCCCATCCACCTGGGATTCTGTCATCAGCTGTGCCGTTAACTACCCGCCTGCTTCTGCTCCACCACCTTTAACCTGCTGTCAGCTTGGCTAACATTGAGGCAATGTCACCTTTATTTAGCTGCAGTCGTGCTGTCAGATCCAGTAACACTGAGGGAAACTTACCTTTTAGCTGGGTTAGTGTTATGTGAGAATGCCTGTCCACCTATATTGTGTTTGTGGGCCACTGACAACAGTGACCTTTTAGTAGGTGGTATAAGATTGGGGTGCTGTGGGGCTCAATAAAGGGTGGCTGTTACCTCGCTCAGGCACTAACTTCCACCTCTAGTTCCCTTTACAGCTTGGACCATCTCAGTGTCGTCAAGGGAGAGAGGGAGAGTAATTGAAGAAACTGCCCCCATCCCCCATCCCCCCTCACATTACATGCTTCAAAGTCATTCCTCTCATGTTAGCCATTTTGCAGATGAGCTGCAGTCTGCACACAGCCACAATGCACAACATTATCTGTAACCACAGCATTCAATTTCAGTTATGGAATATGATCACTTGGAGGATTTGCAGAATCTTGTCGTACAGATGGATTTGTGTCCTTTGTATTTTTTTGGGGGGTGGGGGGTGGGGAGAGACAGATGTGAGAGTAAAAATGCAGTGTCAGACAATGACAGGCCAAGCTGCTGGTTTTTCAGGCGAGGCACTGTGGCAGTTCTTTGGGGATTGCACGAGTCAGAGGTCGCTGGCACAGCAGTCTGACACTGCCCAGAGCTCTGAATGCTTTGACAGGCAGCACAGGATAGCCAGCAGCAGGGGGGAAGGAGCCATCCAAGCACGGCTCAGGCAGCAGTGCAATCAGTATCTGTACCACTCACAGTTATGGTTGTGGGTGAATCTGATTTTCATCTTCACAACCTGAGAATTTTTTATCTTTATTTTTTCCGAGACTTCCTGCCACAGGAGACTCCCTGCTGCTAAAGTGTCATCGTGTGGCAGAGCAGCGCTCAGTATTGCTGAGCTGCAAGTGCAGACATTCTGCTGCAGCTGGTGGCAAAGTCTGATTATGTGCTCTACTAAACAGGAACTCTGGGTTATGTAGCAGGGTGGCTGTTCAGTGGCCAACACTGGAAACACACAATACTTGACAGTTCATGCTGACAGTCTTCCATTTAAGATACCATCTGGCCAGCATCATTTCATAATATGCACATCAATGAGCAGAGTCAATTACAGACATAAGTAATGTGACTTGCAGGAAAAATCCAAATCAGAACAATCTAGATTTTAAAAAAAAAAATCTCTGCTGCTTGCATGACCTAAATACTCAGAATTCTTCTGAGAGTACTGTTTGTTTTTTGCCTTTTTTCCCAGGCTGAGTCCATCAGTGTTTAGAGCCCCCCCCAGCCCTCAATTTCTCTTCATTTCTCCCTCTGTTGCCTTCAGTTTTTTCCCACTCCCTGCTCTGTGTGCTTCTCGATATCCGTCCGAAGAGCACAGCAGCTTTCGCTCGGCCGGCCCCTCCTTTCCTGTTAGTGGCTGCACAGCGACTTCAGCTCATTCGGTCTTAAAGCGAATTGCTGGAAGGAGCAGGGAATCAATACAGTAAAGGCTGAAAGACAAGGCCTGTTAATGTAATAGGAGTGGGTGAAATACCATCAGGCACAGAGAGGTCAGCTCTGGCGCATGTCCCAGCAGTGGGAGACCAGAGGATTTTGGAGCACTGTATCATATCACAAATAGACCAGGGTGCTCAGGAAGAGAGGCCAGAGCGCAGTTGCTCCTCTTGTGGATGGATATTTTATTTTATTTTTTTATTTTTTGGCAGGGAAAATGTGATAAAATGTACTGTTAAAGGGATAAAAATAAAGAACAAAATATAAACTGGGTACTCACTGTGAAAAACGCAGACCAAAAAAAAAAAAAAGGTATTTTAGTCTTGATTGCCACTCTTGCCATGGTAAGACCAGCAAGGTATTTAATGTATAGTGTAATTTCCTTTAATTTTCAAGATTTAGCCTCTGCATGATTTTCAAGATTTAACGCTGAGCACACTGAAATGTGTGCTCAGCGGAAACTATGCATAGACCCCCCCCCC
>OMKZ01019563.1:8104-28372 GCA_900302535.1 Neoniphon sammara
AGAAAATAAAAAAAAAAAAAAAAAAAAAAAAAAAAGAAGAAGAAGAAAAAGGAAAATAACACTGTCATTTCAGCAGCTCAGCCGCCTTCAAACACACACAACACACACACTCATTTTCTCACACTCTCTCTTGCACACACACAAAATGGTGATTTCACTAAGACATACCGGTCACCAGAGCTTCCCTCCCGCTCATCATCTTTTTCCTCCATCTCTTCTCCATCCCGGTTTCCTCAATCCAATCTTTCTTCTACTTCTGCAGTTCTTGCCTTTTTTCCCCCTGAATCTTCTCACCATTTTCTTTTTATCTTGTCTCACTTATCACTTCTTAATTCTCTTCTCCATTACTCTCTTCACCAGTTCTCTCCTCATTTCCCCTTTTTTCTCTCTTCTTTCTTCACCCTTGTCTCCTCAGCAGAAGCGTAGGGAGGTCGGGCTCATAGGTAAACTGAAGGTTACTGATAACTGCTATAATAAATCCTGGACGGCTTCTATTGCGCACACACACACAGGCCGCTCAGCCTCAGATGATAGGATTCCTGTGGCAGGACTCATTTTCCCATTGCCATTCCAACTCTGTTTGTCTACAGCGGTGCAGATGACCCGTCTCTTGCCAGGGTCAGCCACATAAAGATTCTAATAGCCATTTCCTCTGGTTCAAGTGGTGGCCATGTACATGTCATGGAGGCAGAATTTCAACAATTCTTTTTTTTTCCTTCATAAAAGGAAAGCAAGCAATCCACTCACCATACACATTTTATTGTTTATTGAAAGAGCAGGAAAGCAAAGAGGGAGATGGAGTAGCGGTGACACAAGATGAAAAACTCAAATGGGGGCATGTGCAGCTCCAGAAACAGTGGCCTTAACCACTTAACTATCTCTGGTACACAACGTTTCAACATGGCACTTAAAGAACAAATTTACTTCTTTTTGGGAGGTATTTCACTTGCAGCAATTCTGATCTCTTTGCCTCTTTTGAAACTGCATGGCCTGTTTTGAAACTGTGTAGATTTAAATGGAGCCAAGTGGAAAACAGAAGTCCAATAATGACATCATCCTGGTAGCCAAGAAATACACTAGAGTGACACCTTGTTTTTTCCTGCCTGATGGTGGTTGAAAAACCTGCTCTAAAATGAATAACTTTTTTTATTTACAGCTACTCCACAAAGGAACATATGCATTGTTCCAACATAGTAGGACATGCAAGATGAACTGCACCCAGTTTACATGTTAAAAAGCACTACAAATAACTGTGACACAATGTGGTGGTAATTGCAGCAGCCAGGGGAAAACTGTATGTCATTTTTTCTGAGAGGAGAGCAGCTCAGGTTGAAGGGGAGCTGCCTCTTTGAGATCCCTACCACTACTGTCTAGGGGCAACAATACAATTTTCAAGGGCAGCCAAGCAACAACTGTTTAACGCTTGTGTATGCAGAGTGGCCCTTCAAATTCAAAACAACGGCAAAGGACAGCTCCAACCCCACCAATTACCCCTGTTTGGCTGGCGGTAATTTATTTCAGAATACCCAAAAGTCAAAAAATGTTTTTCTCTTTTTTTTTTCCATAGAGTGATATGTTTTGAAACTTTGACGCTCTAATTCTAAGCAAGACAGGAACTAATTAGATATTCACAAAATGAGAGCAAAGTGTAATGCAGCGCAAACTAATTCCATTAAAGAGGACCTTGTTAAATCTCAGCCTAATTGGAAAATTCTAATCCTATACCTAAATAATACTTTAAATTGAGGGGTTCCGCTTAGTCCAGCCTTTCCATTCATGACTTACAATTTCCAATTTAAAAAAGCAAACTGATTTTTGCAAAAGAAAATCAAGAGGGGTACTTCAAAGGGCATAACGGGTGAATAGGATGGACGTTAGGCAGCTGATGCAACCAAAAACTTACTGTATGAGACTATCCTCAGTTCTGTGACATCACTGCTCTGCACCTGAAACACAAGACAACAATGCTGTCAGCTTAACTGCTTGATTTTTATCGATTTATTCATTCAGCATCATTCCTATCTGAAAGCTCCATGAAAATGAAATAAAAATGGTAATTTGGAAGAGCTTAAGGCCCCAAGGGAAAATAACTCCATTCAAAACATCAACAGCAAATCAAAGTATTTGCAACCCAAAGAACAACACAGGGCAATTTATACTGGACATGACAAAAGCACTTTCAAGAAATTGGAATATAGTCTACAGGGATTGGTAAAACAATGGCAAACTGTGAGAGAAGAAGGCTATCAAACAAATGTCTGGAATTTAAATAGCAATTAAATTCTAAAAAAGCATCACATGCAAAGTATTGCAGTCTGTCTCTTCTACTGAAGCTTCTGTCTTGAAATTGGTTCAAATAAAGCAGTATCAACTCTATGCCCTTTAATGGTACTCCTCTGACAAAACATCTATCATGGTCAGGAAATTTTATCACAAAGAACAACAACACTTCTGCAAGCACTGAAAACATCTCTGGCTGGCCAGCAAATGTATACTATTTACGCATTTACATCTGGGTTCATTTTGTTTGGAATGTGAGGGAAATGAAGGCTGGGCCAGTTTTACATCAGTGTCAGGAACAGACACAGTGTGCTGCATGATTTCAAGCCTCCCTACATACATAACTCAAACAACCTTAGTCCAATGTGTCTTTGGAGCCACTGCAGCACTGAGGAGCCATGGCCCTATTCTGCAACTGAGAGCAAAACCAAGCTTATTGGTAATGCCAGATTCTCATGACCATTTTGAGGCCAACACAATGACTGAATATGCTTACCAACAGTAATATAGTGTAAAATGAATTAAAAAAACACAAATGTTGTGATTGATCTAGTGTTCTACCACCCAATTTTTCCCTTTATAATACTCTGCACACAGCTTCTCTCCAGGAACAGTCCGCTTTGGGTTTTTTTACTATTGCAAAAAGAAAACAGGATATTCTACATGCTTTTTCTTTAGTTCAGGCTATTTGCATTCATTTTCGGCAGTCTGGTTCTGACTGCTGTAGGCTATGCTGTTATCCCCATATTCTAGTTTCAAAATGGCTTCAAGCCAATTAACAATATCAAAGGAATATTCTTCCATCTTGATTGGCTGAAACCAGGGGTTTTATTCACACAGAAATCAGAGAAACCTACTTTCTGTTTTTCCTTGGTAACAGACCTATTCTGAATATCCCCAATCGCTGACTGACATTGGACATTTCCTGACTGTGACGTGGTTACATACAACACAGTGAAACTTGATGCAGGACAACAAGAGCAGAAGACTGTAACTGTCAGGCCATGCCTTCCCCACGCTTTCTTTGTAAGGCACGGTTAATGGAAATGAAAGCCAGGTGAGGAAAACAAAAGAATAAATGTTGCAAAGGTCATAGATGCTAATGGTCGCAGTATTTTCACTGGCCTTCACTTCCTATTCCCTACCTATTACTGATAACCCAAAATGAAGACATGGATCTAATTCAATACAAAAGAATAAACCCAATCTTGTTTGAAAATAGACCTATAGAAAGTTTTAGCATATCCATGATTAGTAGATTGGATAGAATAACTGTTAATCTATTTAGTTTAGTAGCTGTGCAGAATGATCAGATTTTTCAAGACAAACACCCTCATAAAGTGCATTTCTCTGGATTAAAAGGCTCCTTACAGCCATCTTTTTAATATAATATAGTGTGATGAGAATACCTCAATAGAACTGACTTAACTTGATGCTGCCTACACTTAATGGTTATCATAGGCTCCTTGCTTAACACAATTTATTGCTCATATTGGGCACCGGCGTTTTATTTACTAACTGCTCAGCAATAAACTCTTTGAGGCCTCAACAAAAAATATAAGAAGGCTATTTAGACTGCATGATAAATATATTTATTTGTTGTTCATTTTAGGAAATATTTCTTCTAACACAAGTAATAAATCACTGACCCAGCCACAGGTCTTTAGAACTCAAGTTGTCTGATGATCAGTTTTTACGTCATAAATTCAAATATGTGTTCTCTGGCCACAAGAGCACAAAGAACATTCAAATTCCCTTGCAGAATGTAAGTTCAGAGTGAAATTCACAGATCTGCCTGTTTTATCTGCTCTGTCCTATCCCAAGTGAAAAAGCCAACTGATGAAAACGTGTGAAAACAGGAGGATGTGTTGTCTCATGAAAAGATGTTGTTACCCTCTCCCTGTATGCTTTCTAAATCAGCTATAAATATTAAGATTACACATGGGAGCTCTCACAGAAGATTTTTTTTTTTTTTTTGCCATAGCTGAAGAGAGCGGCTTCCATCCACACACAAATGCACTCACATCAGTAGCAGTAGCAGCGGATGCACTTTTTTGTATGTCATCTACAAGCAGCTCATTCTGTGGCTCCGTCTGTGTCATTTTGTAGTGTGAATATCAGTGGAAAGGAGAGATTACTTTCTTTTGTACTTGAATGTTTCATCCAGCACTGAGAGTAAAAAGGTCACTCTCCAGTCTCAAATGAAGGTCTTTTCCTGTAACTCTTTGAACCACTACACAGCTGAGCCTCCTCATGTTACATAGCCATCTTTTCCATGCCATCATCATAAAGAACAGACAATGACATGGGCCTGCAGAGAAGAGAAAGCCCTGTGCAAAGTGGTAAGTAATAAATAACAGTTAACCTATGTCCTAATAGCAGGTTTCCTTCTCCATCGTTTCCTTGAGAGCTGTGTTAGATTACAGAGTTACACCCCTGGCCAGTGAGGTCAGGATGAACATTTTGTCTGTCAGAATTGGGGCCTTCAGCACCTTAACACCTTTACATGATTCACTAATGTTACCCATTCATCTCTAACAGACAGCCTTTACCTGAGTCTAGAATTAGATCTTGAAAAAACAATATCAGCATTCCTCCCCACTTTAAAAAATAAAGAAAGAAAGAAAAAAAAATCAATTCACCAACAACCAATGTGTTGAAAGATGTAGTGAAATGACTCAGGACTCAAACTCATAAACAGGCTCTCTCTTTTTGATCAACAAAATCTATAATAATACATAATCCTACAGCAGGCGTGCCTAGGCTACATGATGTTGTGAGGTACCTCTGTACTGATACAGATTATTTCACTGATAATCCACTCTGGCCAGGCTGTGCATACTCCTTTCAAAGCACTCAGCAAAAACAGGGTCCAGCACTTGGGAGCATTAATCCAATAAAAAGGAGTCTGTTTACAGTGGCTGGCACATCCTTTCAGTCTTACAGCACATCTGTGACTCCTTACCTTTGTACCTTTAACAAGATGTTTCTTCAAAATATGAACATGTGAGAAAGTTGGGATGGGGTGGGGGGTAAGGCAGAGAGGGAGTTGCATTAGTCACTTCAGTCTTCAATACAATTATGCTAAGAGGCAAGCCCACCGCCTCTGTCTCATTCTAGAGATGAGGGATGAGCCGAGTCAATTAACAATGCCAGACACTAAGATTTTGGCCTATGCTGACCCAAACACTTTTAGGGATGGATTCCTTTACTTTTCAACCGGTCCCTTATCAGGCTACACAATGTTGAGTAAAAATTAAATATTTAAAAATGTTGCTGCAGCAGCATGCCTAGCACAGCTAAAATGGGAAGTGTTTGTGGCAGCAGTGACCAGATTTTAAATGCAGAAGGATCAATAAAAAAAGGGGGCTGCTGAGGCACAATCTTGGTGTGTGAGTGGAATGGTTTACAATAGCCACTGAAAGTCTGTATTGCTCCTGCAACCACCTGGCACTGAATTATGAATTTGGAGTCTATTCAGCCAATCTCCGCTGGAATGCAATTCCAGCTAAGGATGCAAATAAATACTAAAGAGCCAAACAAATAGGCCAGACCACTAACATTTCAAACATCAGCCCCATTAACACAGCAGGGAGACTTCAATCTCTGAAGCATCCCTGGTCCAGCTAAAGCATTATGACAAAGATCTCCAGGCGGAGAGAAAATAGACCAGGAGGAAGATGAGTGAAAAAGAGTAATCTCCCTGACATATTCGTAATAATCCACCTCCCTAGTACCTCTCCCCCAAGCTCACCCAATCAGAAAGTGTCAACCCTGACCTACAAAGGGACTCCTGTCAAGCCTTAAATGTTTAAAAACATCAATCATAAAAGACAAAGCAGGGACATTGAATTATACAGTATTAACCTGCAGGGCTTGCATACAAAGACCTTAGATTTATTTATGCTTGTGTGTTAAGAGCCTCGGCACTGTTCTTTACAGTGAACTGGCTGCCAATTTGATGAACCTGTTCAGCCCTCAGCAGGACTCCAGCATCTTTGATTAATGAGTGCAAGCTTGTGGAAAAGGGTAAGAATGGAAGACAAAGGGGGGAAATGGGTGAAAACACAATTATTACCACTACTTGATTAGAATAGTATCCATATTTACAGAGGGATCTTATTCATCCTTTCAATATGTCCAAAAGAAGGAAAAAGGGACCCCTTAACATCCCACAAAAACATGTCAAGAGGGGCTAAGAAAGTAAGGAATCTGACACCCTAGACATGTTTAATGAAATCCCAGTCACTGTGACCAATTCAGCAAAAGAAAATGAAAAACACAAATCTGGTTAACCCTAACACAGCCTCATTTAACCCCAGTAGCCTTAGCAAAGTGAAATATTAGACCACTGAGCCAAGCCCTTTATCTCAAGTCCGAACACAGTCACAGAACAAAGTGGATATGCCACATGGTGTAATGAAAAGGACATTAGTAAACCTACTGTTTGTAGTATCTTGTGGCCAGGTGAAAAAAATGTACTAAAACAGTACTAATAATAATAGGCTAAGTAGTAACTTATTACAAATCTTGCAAAAATTAGTCTTTAATGACATGGATCAATGTCTGAAAATAATGATTGAGGTGAATATAAACTGCATTAATTTTTCCACTGGGGCTGCTAACATTTAAAAGTGCTGTTTCAAGCAATTTAGTAACCATGAGCTACATTTGAGACTCTCCATCCTTGAAAAACAATACCCTGCGATACTACCAACTTTCAAATGCCATGTTGCTGACTTTTTTTTCCCTCAGACTTAAAAGCTCATATCAGAAGGCTGTGATATGTAGCCTAGCTCTTCAATATTGTTCACTCTGCGGAGGTTTTCAAGGACATGTGCTCTGAATAAATATGAGGCAAATTTAGTGACCTTCTAGCTGTGTTTTGATTCATTGGCAGTTACTGAATGCATGCATAACACATCAAGGCTGTAATCTGATTTATCTTACTTCCTTGGCTACTGAAGCCATTTAAATGATGGACCTTAACAGGAATAATGTTTACTGCCATTTCATTTAGACTGTGTGTGGAAAACACTCACACTAGTTCATTACTATCAATTATATCTGCAAAGACAAATCAATTCCACTGTAGTGTAAACAAAACAAAGGCAGGCCTTCAAACATAAACAAAATCTGTTTTTAGTATATAAACCGATTTATTTACAAATGGTTGTGCATTAAACACTACTGTGTGGAATCAAGTGTTGTGTATTGTAGACTGATGTCATTATAGCCAAGCTTGAAAGAGATAAGACTTGCTCAGGTTAACTTTCTGCTAATCTTCTAAAGCATGTTTTTTGTTAAAGAAGAAATACTTGGTAGCAGTGAGTAGATTTGCTCTTAATGTTGCACAAACAAGTTACCACTCTTATTTAATACTTAAATCATAGACAATCTAAGTATTCTGCAGTTTCTGGCAGTGTGCCCTGTGTGTCTGTGCATGTGCATGTGTGCTGCCACTGATTTCCTAGCATCCAACAAACTGAAACAGGTGTCAAGTCTAAGAACTGACAGCAAGAGGTAGAGGATATTCAAATAGCCTAAGATGTAGCTTGGCTTTTGCAGACTCATAGCAAGGCAAAAGTGCCTAGCACTAAAAGTATTGGAGAGTGACACAACTTTACCATATGATATATTCATATCCAGTGCTTTCTGAAACTGCTGTAATTTCTGACTAAAAAGTTGGTTTGTGCTTCTGTCGTCCAGATTTTGACAAGAGTCACTATAGGCTACATTATGTAAAAATGTATGAGGACTAAGACAACATAATACATTTCCCCGTAGTGAGATTATTAAGAGAGAGAGAGAGAGAGAGAGAGAGAGAGAAGAAAAAGGAGTATGTTTTGCGATTTCATTTCATAAATGACCAATCAAAGTAGTTTTGAAATCTCATGCTCTCACAACAAACTCACAAAAAAACACCCTCCAAGCTCTCACGTGTGATGAAATCTTGAACAGTGTGAAGGGTTAAAGCAAGACATTCTTCACAATTGCAGCTCAGTATAAAAGCAAGTAGTATCTTTCTTATCTTTTCCGCTCGAAAGTTTCATAACTTTATTAGATAAAAACATCTTATAAATGGACGGTGGCAATTTAAATACCCCAAAATGGCGAATGGCTTGTTGTTAAGCTATAGGAAAGCAGAAAAATGGAGGATATTGTCATAAACACAAAGGGTAAATTTCGACCCAGACCGCAGCTGCAGCATTAGCTGCGCTCTCCTTTATGAGGAAGCAACAAAAAGAGCAGATTTAGGGGGAGACTCGACCCGGCACACTGCCCGTTTGATACCCTGATACCACTAGCAAACCTATAAATGTTTAAGTTGAAGAATCTAAAATAAACACGAAAAGACCTAGACTTTTATGTTAATTTATTGCATTATTTCATGTTATCAAAAACTCCATGGCACGCACAGGCAGCAAGACACTACTTTTGATTTGATATCGCCTACTGAAAGCAGCATTCTGAGAGCTGATAAGCTTGATATTTGCACAAGCTAAATCATGTATTTAGTTAGATAAGGTTTGCAATAAATATACACTAGTGTTTCCAAGTGAACAGTGGATCCGCAAAGTAGACCAGCTTGCTACAAAGACAAGATCCGTGCTGCAAGGTACGTTAATGAAAAGAATGAACGAACAGCACTGCCTGCCTCCCAAGTGCCGGTGTTTAACGTTAACGTTAGTTGCTCAACTCAGTGACAGAACACTCTTGTCTTGTCACTAAGTTACCATATAACAAGGCTAGACTTGTTAAATTTCTTCACAAAGTGTACAACGGCTTAATTTGTAATTGTGTCATACAAATTACCATTTTGCGTCACCGTGCTGAACTCAGTGAACAGATAACGTTACAATGTGGCAAGTGTCGAGGGGGATGCTACCGCTACTGGCTAACAAACTAACGTTAGCTTAGCTGTTAGCCAATTGACAGAATCAGTGAAATGACAAAACTGGACGTTGTGGATCATAGCTAGCAAACTTCCCCGCGGCAAAACGTGGGCAATAAAACTCACCTTGTCGTCGGCAATCGGCGTATTCCTCTAGAGTTTAAAATGAAAAATACCAGCATTCATTTACTTCCAAATTTTGCGCTGTTTGAGTACGGTGGCAGAAGATGAAGAGACAATTGGTCCGTAATTGAGTCAGGGTGAGAGTGTGACTGAGTGTGTAGCCAGTTGGTCTCTAACAGCAGATGGAAGAGACTCTCCTCAAGCTTCACTCCAAGGAACTCAAGACAAGTGACGTCAGCTATAGGCTTCTACAATACAAACTTTTGTTCTCAAAACTGCAGGATACCGAATCTGTCAGCAAGTGCACAAACATAGAGGCATGATCAGTGGGTAAACTGATATCAAAAAGGTGGGAAAACAAGCTCCAATCGCTGACCGCCAAAAAGGAAGACAACCGCCGATGAAAAAATAAATGAATAAACAAACAAATAAACCTAAATAAATAATGGAATTACATACAATCCTAAAATGGTATTGGTAAACGATTTATTATCTACGCCAGCCAAATTCCGCTTAATTAGTCTAATATTACTTGGCTATTAATTCACATCGTTAATATGTACATTGCTGGTGAGTAGACAATTTCACAATTGTGGTTAAACTGAGTTTTAAGTGGATTTACCTTCTATTAAATCCCTGGTGCTATAGTCGAGTGAAAACACAGACTTGGATCCAGCTAAATGTATGTTTGCAAGATTTTTTAGACGTGGGTTAAAATGAATGAATAGATAATTGTGACTAATTAAGCCAGTAATGAACGAGAATAATTATTAGTGATACTTATGTTCACTTTCAAAATATCAGGGTATGAGGAACATCAGTTTGTAGACACTGCATTGTATTTGGTTGAAGCATAATTTTACTGGCATTGCTTGTTATGTAAATGATGAACAAAGAGGGCAACCACAATAGGTCACCATGACAGTGACATAATAGGATAGGCTACAGTTTGCAAATGGTACAGCAAAAATATGTATGTCTAATTTAACAAAGGGAATAGATGCTTGCTTTTCTTATACTTGGACGGGAGCAATGAATAAGAGGGATCAAAAGCTGCACTAGATACATAAACTTTAAATTGCCTGTTAATTTAGATGGCTCAGGTCATACAAGTGCCCTAATCAAGACCTCTTCTTCCTACAATAAACTGACTATCTGAGCTAGGACTGCCATCTGTGCCTCTTTTTTTTTTTTTTAAACACAAGCAAGCAGAGAATCAAAAACTAAACTGAGACCTTGTGACCCAGTCTGGGTTTAGACAACGGGTGCATCACATTACAGCCAACAAACATCCCCAACACAGTATACTCGACACAATGTGACACTAAAATGTATCACTGATGTAGACACTGTTTGCTGTAGATCCAACATATAAAAATATCTGCAAAATACATATAACTTTGAAATGGGCCAAAAGCTGCGGAATGGGGAAAAAGTTCAACTTTGATATGAGCATAAAAGCAAACAAAGGCATTTCAGCATGTACTTTTACTTCTGGACAGATGGAACAACATGTCACTTGCAATTATTCGTCTTGCTCCCAGTTGTCTTTTAAAGATGCGGTATAATTCTTACTAAAGAGAAAGAGACAGCAGCTGTCTCAGTGTTCAGGGGACAGAGTGGGTTTTAATTCAGGACTGCACCTTTTGCCAAAACAAATTGTACATGAAGTCGAGGTAATTGGATACAGTAATTAAGACACAAAGACACGCTTGAATTAAAGATGTGAAGAAAAATCCTTATTCAGCATTTGTAATTTAAAACAGTTCTATTTGCTTGTTCACCATCCCTTGTGCTCATTGATTTTTCTCCTCACTTATTCTTCCATTCAGACACTGCAGTCAGAGGAGCCACTGCCTGGCCGGGGTTAAACACATACCCGCTGGATGAACGGATATGGTGAGAGAGGAAAAAATGATTTGATGATTTTGTCAGCCCAGCCATGGGATACCTAGGTTTTTAATTGTATTGGAGATTCTTCATTAGGGAGAGTGAGTAATGAAATAGATCAGAGTTGCATCACTGTGAAAGCCTTTCATGGCCAGGGCTTTGCACAACAATCAAAATGTCAACCTTACCTTGGTCATTTGTAACATAATAAGTGGCAGTCCAATGGCTGCAGTGCATTCTGCATGCTGGGGGAAGGGCAAACAGCCTGTCCCCTTTAAAGGGATTTTTAAAGAGTCTTGATTAGAAAGTATAATGAGATACCAAAGACACAGCAAAGATGATCTCTCAGGAAACCAAATGGAAAACAAATTAAGATGGTGATTTTGTTTTAATTATTATTTTTCTATCGGTCCACAGAAAGCCCAGGATACCCATAAGGCACAGGAGTTGGGCTCACCATCATTGATTTTTGCCTGACACATTTAAAGAATACAGATTTTAATCATCTCAGCACACAGTGCTCTGATCCCATTAAAACAGGAGCCTTCCAGCATTGCACTTGCATTTGATTTAGAAAATGGCACATTGTCTCCAAACTTAAAAAAAATAAAAAAAAGATAAATGGATACACAGTTTTTTTCTCTCGTATGTGTGTGTCTGTGTGTTTGGAACATTCAGGTTTTATTCAGCTACAGGCTCTGATACAGGGCTTACATCACTTTTGTGTTGACCAGTTGCAAGAAATATGCAAGGGAAAAACATGTATTAATTATCCATGCCATTGTCAGATATTCAAAATTGCATGCCCATTCGCACTATTATGCAAAGTATCTTCAAGTATCTGGTCTCTTTTTAAACTCATCAGTGAAGACTAAACAAAATTTACCTTTACAATAGTATTTTCCCAATGCATGAACATGAAATGCTAAATAAAGATTACGAACTAGTACAATGATTAAACACTATAAGGAAGAACTGAAAAAAAAGGTAAGTGCACAGGTTGAGTGCAGACCCACTTATGAAAGATTGCTTAATGATGTCAGATCTGACAGTTTAATAGAATCCAACAAAGCTATTACATGTTGGGTTTTTTTCTTTGCACTAAATCCAAATAAAGAGTTGACACTCTACATTACTTTTGTGAAAAAGTCAAGTTTAATCATTAATTTTAAACACACATAATAAAATATAATCAAGTTTTGTACTTTATAGGGAAAGTGTAGAGAGGACTGTGGCATAGCTAGTCAATCTGCTCATTTTAAGGAAAGGGTTTCTTGCCGTCATACAAAGAGGGGTCTTGACTAACTAAATTTAGAATGGCCATTCAGTGAGCAGTCATCTAAATAGTGGCCTTTGTTTTTCCTCTGCTAATTGGAGCATGTTCCAGGACAGTGAATGGGAGGGAAACATGAGACCTCCAGAACATGAGAAACAGATGCTCTGCACTTCTGTCCACAGACACCTACCTCTGAAAAGGCAGGAAGGATGAATAGTGGATGAGCAAGAGCAGAAAGGACTGATATCTAATGAAGGCCTGAGTTAAAAGAAACAGAGAATTGTGGGAAAACCAGAAAACCAAGAAAATGTTGGTTTAGATGACAGCATTGCCTTACAGTTAGACAACAGTTATATGTATGGTATTTCAGTCTGTGCACGTCTACTGTTCCTATTGTATTAACAAACATCAAAAATGTATGCTGACTCATATAAGGCCTCTACACTATTGAAAACTTGGTGAGCGATTCTTACTAGACTTGGGGTTGAGGTTTGGTTGTTGGCATATTTTTTTTACCTAGCTGCATCTTTTGTTCATCCACACATAACAGTAATTCACAGGCTTGATGAACTGATGTCTCGTGATCCATCGTGGCTCTCATTTTCATTCCAACTGTCACTCCATGTCATATCTTATTCATGCACACCACTGTCCATTTTAATTAGTCATTTCAGGTCAGTGCAGACCCCTTCCTCCTCCAGGCAGTGGCATGGCAGATGTGTGAATAAAATTCATTTGCTGTTATTTGAGCAAAATAGGCCATTACAGCCATAATGACAAGACAACAGCCCCTCTGTGATGCTAAACTGTGCACCTTACAGTAAAACTGCAAGGCGGTTTGGGGAAATGAACAGAAACAGTCAGTAAAATACTTAAGCCGAGATCTGTTTTGAAAAATAAACAGGCATGCCACAAAAGGTCATTATGAATCTGAGTAAATCCCATTATTTCCAAAAACATCAAATGAGGCTTTTCCCACCTATATTAATGCTACAGTTAATTATGATAATTACCTCTGTGCAGGGAATTTAAATGGAAGAAAACCTTTTGTTGCATGGCAATCTTTTTTTCTCATTACTGAAGCAGATCATAAGAAAATGGTGCAAATTCTGTTTTTTCACGTGTTTGACTGGTGATATAAGATTTAAATGCTTGCTTGTAGTATTACAAAATAAATAAATAAATAATCAAACAAATCTTTGTGGAGCCTGTGTTCTGCTCATATTCAGGCAGTCCTTGTAAGCTCTTGGGGGAAGAGGGGAACTTTTAAAATCACTCACCAAGCATTTTAAATGCATCGTTCAAGGTTCCATTCACAGATGAGTGCTTTCACAGCAAGCTGCTATTGTATTCCCAGCTAATAAATTATGCTTTGTTGCATATTCATGGCTGCCTTGTCCAAAGCAAAGAGGGTGAATCAGACCATTGGGTCTTGGGAAAACTAGTGAAGTTGAGTTTAACAAGTAGATATGTCTCAAAGCATTCCTGTGTAATTGCACATCTGCTGAAATCCAGGCAAGTAAGCCATTTCTAAGCTCTGCTTATTTCAAGTGTCATTGTTATATTCTAATGTACTAAGCCCTGAGCAAAAAGAAGGAGGAAAATTTAAACAATAAATTGAATGTGAGGCAGCAGTCCAAGATGAAAAAAAAAAATCCAATCTACACCTCAACTTCTGAGCTCTCTGGACCTTTTTAACTGGCTATATGAGTTCCTATCGCAATGAAGAGGACTTTTACCTGGATGATCAAATAAGCTTTCTTCAACTTCACTGGATCTTGATTATCATTTGACACCAGTGCTGGCCTTGCTTTGCATGTTCAAATGGATGGATTTATCTGTGGATTTTTTTTTCACCAAAAGACTAAAGAGGCACACAATTTAATAGAAATTCTTAAATAATTAACTCACACAACTTGAACTGTCCAGGTGCATTAGGAAATGATTCAAAATTTGTATTAAACTAATCATCTTGCACCTTTCTGTACTACTCGTGAAGAACGATTCCTTTCCTGCAAAGGGAAGGACCCAAATACTTCAGATAGAAATGTGTTTCACTGTCCCATCTAGTGGCCAAATCTATGAATTGCCAGACATGCTTGAAAATGCAGATTATTCACTGTTCCATTAGTGTGCCCACTTTAATGAATCTTGGGTGTGCAAATGCATTTGACAGTTCAGTACTGGCTAAAGAAAAATGTCAATTGATACACAATTTACCATTTCAAAAGCATCTTAAGAAAGTACAGCTATACTGTGGGGTGTTACTGAAGTTGTAGCAGCCAAGATTTCTAAGTTTGCCAACAGAAACAGACCCCCCAGACTTATAGTGATTGAAAAGGGGATTTGCATGAATAAAAAAATACATCTCCTCTGGTGCTTACTACCTTTATTTCATCTTGACCCGTGCCCAGAAGTCAACACGGGCAATCCAGGTAGACATTGAGAGGAAATGACACTTTTCATTCCTTGAGATGACAGTGATTTAGATATCCTCGCAGGACTAATTAGACTCTACCCTCAATTTTGGTGTCCTAATTCATCTTTTTCTATTCAATTATGCATTGACAGATATATATTTAGCAGCAATGTTCTATAAGAACCACACAGAATAGGGAGAAAAAGCTGATGTAGTCATTCCTTTTCCTCTACTTCCGATTTCACAATGCTCCCACACAACACAAGGTTGTGAGGTTATGTATAACACTCAGCCCACATTTCCAATTACTGACTATTGGGTCACTCAGGTTAGTAACACCTAGTGATTCAGATCAATTCAAAACAGGAAAAGAAGAGCCCTTATTATAATCAAACATACTTTATTGTGGAAAAACACAAACAAGGGCTCAAATCCAACCAAATGCGTCTGATATTGCACAGAGACTGACACTTTCATGCTGCTGAAATTGTTAAACAGTAACAAGAGGGACAGTTCATCAGTAAAATAGCTAACCGATCATTCGATCATTCCACTATACATCCATCCATCAGTTTCCCATGTTTATTATATTCAATACAAAAAACCTATATAATTTGTATTTCCAACACAAAAAATGTGCTACTCATGTTCAATGGGAAATATTATTCAACTATCAATGCTAAAATTGTATTTCATGGGGATCTAAGAGAATACTTACATTCCTATTGTGTCTTAACCACTTAAAAATGCAACACAAACTGTGTATTTGAAAAGGCATTCTTGATTGATGCTAATCATAACCACCATCTAGGAAAGAAACAGGATGGTATAACCATTGTGGCACTACTTTTAAGAGGCACAGGCTCTACTATTAAGGGTTGAAAACATTTTTGTTAATCTCACACCTATCTGTAATAAAAAAAAGCATACTAACCCAAACTGCTGAAGCCTATTCAGACAGGACAGAGTGTAGAAAAACTGCTCAGGACATGGGATGGCTTTCCATACAAACAAAATTAACGTCTCTGGACAATACAACCATTGGCCATATTCTGGCTAAGGTCTTATTTAGATTAAACTATTTACATGTGCTTTTGAGAATTTCTGTTTCCATGAATAAATCATTTAACAAAATTTCCCTGTCTGTCCCCCCAAAAACAATAATCCCTCACTTTCACCTAACAGTAAGTTACTTATAGTGAATGAGAAAGAAATCATGATCCCAGTAGTAAGCTGTGCAATCTGTATGCTCCCAACAAATAACCTGATGTTATAGGTAAATATCCCTTTTACTACAACCAATCACAAGTGACAAGAACTCCAGGCTATAGCTGCTGCTGGAAATGCACACACCCTAGACTGCAAAACGTAAAAGTCAGAGGAGTAAGATGTTTACACGCCACAGTAACACTCTTAAAATTATGGTAAACCAGCCATTGGTTTTCTCATAATCGGATTACAAGTTTACCTGGTTATTCTAACAGAGTTCTGGCATTTACATGTGTTAACTCAAAATTAGTTCAGTAACTGGGTTAAGGAAGGAATTCTCCTTGCATGTGATGTAGCCAATGAGGAAAACGTGATGCTCCCTGTTTTGGAACTGAGAAAACGGCCTCCTATGCTGAGCTGTCAGTCTCTTCAGCCATCACCAGGCAGGACTGATCTGCAGCCGGGGCCCGGAACGGAGGGTGGTACTCGAATGCGGTGAAGATAGTGGAGCCAAGATTGTGCTTCTGGTGCAGGAACCAAATGACTGCTGAGATTCCCATGATAGCGACCACAGCCAGAATGACTAAGGCAGACAACAGTGGACTAGGTTCTGAGAAGGACAAATAACAATGCAAGGAAGGTCACGACTATATACACAAGCTCACTGAGGAATAAGTAAAAAGAATGGCAAACAAAAGCTCAGAGGTCTACTTACTCTGCTTGCCTTCCCCTGCTGCCTCTGAAAAGCGAAACATGTATGTGAAGCGTAATAAAAACAAAAACCGACTGACTTCATAAGAATTCACATCCTTTCTGAGAAATTCTTGAAGTGAAACTGCAGCAAATTAACAGGTCTAAGAAAATGACATCCCTGTACATTTTCATTACACATAAATCATGAACTAAAGGATAAGGGCTTACTCTGGGCGGTCTCACAGATCACCCCATTCTCCACTTCATCCTGACAGCTGACATTCTCCCATCTTCCCGAGTTGGTGTGCAGTGCCACACATGTATCCATGGGCACAAGGTCAGATGGAGTCGGGCTGTACTCCCAGTTTGTGAAAGTTACAGTTTCCTCACCAAGCCACTTCAGGTCATCACCTGAAAAGACATACCAATCACTAAGACATCAGATGAAGCCAAGATACTAAGTCTGTACCCAGTTAGTGAACCATAGTAATGGTAGAATTATTGTGCTTCCCTTTTGTCTCGCCTTTGTTCTTCTTACTGCTTTCTCAAAGACTGCACAGAACTGTGGTGATTACAGACAAAATAACCTTGTTCAAAGAAAATCATTGGTGTCCATTTTTTCTCTTTGACATCAAACCAAGTTTTACACATCAAAGTAGAACAAGGTTTTGATTGGCTGTTACTTTTGTGTTATTCTAGCTTCCCGTTCTGCCTCCTATGAAGCGTTTCATAAAAACAGGATTTCCTAAACTTAGGGAGTTTCAAAGAGGAACTGACTGCATAGAAGTCTCACCAAAGAAACAAATGATTGTTGAACATTACATATAGAGTACAGTCAGGGGAATAATGGGTTTACTAAACTTTGAAACCAGAAATATCTTGATTTTCATAAACATCTGAACAAAAATCCTGTAGGGTTTTCTATCTGAGCTAACGGATCACATGACCCCTCAGACACAATGTAAAAAAAAAAAGAAAAGAAAAAGAAAGATGTCTGTCATTTCCCTTTTGTATTCACTTATCGGGAGTCAAATTTGAGCCTATATGAAGTATTAATTCTATCTTTGTATCTTTTCACAATCCCCCAGTCACATGGCACTTACTGTCGGTGTCATAATACATGCCCAGCCACACGGCGATGTTTACTTTCCACACCTCTGGGCTATACTTAATGATGAAGTCATTCTCCTCAGCACTCTGGATGGTCACAAGTTCTGGAAAAAACAGAGTATACACCCTCTTAATCAAAACACGTATTGAGAATATAGCCCATTTTAAAATGAATTTTCTCTTTTACAAAGTACTTGAAAGCACAGCGACTCAGGTACCAAAGTTTTGGCAGAGGGTCTTTGCTCTTTCAAGGGTATAGCTTTTGATTTTGTCTTCTTCTCCATGGACAAAGTGGTAGCATCTCTGTCCAAAGGGCACCCAGGTTCGTCCATCTGCGGGGCAATCTGAGGACAGTCATGAGACAAAACATGTGCATCCACTGGCAATGGAAAGATGGTCCCTGACACAGTTTAACCTAAACAAGACCAAAGCTGATCTTTCTGCATTTATTCTTACGACAAAGAGCAAAGATCAAGCAATAACTGAAACTAAACTATTTGGAAGAAAAAGCACACCAGAGGAACCCTGTTTTTTTTTTTTGTTTTTTTTTTAGCCTAATTTGTGTGCAACTGTGCAACAAAGTATCATTTATCACACTGATCACATGATCACTGCTCCACTTGCGCTCACTAATTAGTTCATATAAGAGGGTTTCAAGGTTTTGGTGACAAATGAACTATGCACGTGCTTTGCTATACCTCAGTGTTTAGTGAGTTTACAGACTAAACACTAAAAGCTATCCTGCAATCCACCGTATCATACGCCACAGCGGAGGAGCAAAACACTGCTGTTTGACCTTCATATGTATTGTATTTGCTTTTACGCAACATTGGCAACCCCAGAGCTTCTACGTGCACCTCTTCCTGTGTCTTCTGGCTTTAAAGTGATATAGGCATTTATAACTGTGTCGATCAGTCCCCTAGACATACGGGAAGGCGGCTGATCACGCGTTGAGCAGTGTGCATGTAACCAAAAAAAAAAAAAAAAAAAACCTAAAACGCAGAGAGTTTGACTAATCTCTGCTCTTTAAACAAAAATTAACATGCAAGCAAAGTCGGGAGATAACATACAGGCCTAGAGTTACACTGCAATGGTTTACCAACTAGATATTACTGTACAGGAAGCAAATCCGCGCCTACAGCAAGATAGTCTACAAAGATTGATTTCAAACACACTTACCTCCCGCTAAAGATGCCTGCAGATAAATACAAAACACAACGATACAGCATAAAGAAGAGGGAGAAATGTATTTCTTAAGCGACTCCATGACAGCGGATCCAAATTATGGCACCAAACTAGTTTGCTGAGTGTTTTTCCAACTCCGTCTGTCAGCGCTGCAACGTGAGTGAAATCCCACCCACACCACAATGGATCGTGAAATAGCCCTCGGCCTGAAAATTGTAAATTTATGCCAAACTTGTTAGTCTGCACGAATTTTAACTCATTTGGTTGACTAAAAGATATTTACCCCGATTGTAGCTGCATTTGAAAAACAAACAACGAGAGTAATATTACTCCTCTAGCCACATATAGTCCTATATACAATAGTGGTATTTCATATCGAGTAGGTTGCTATACTTATCACTAAATATTCCTATTTTTATTAAAGTTTGAAGAACTACAGTCAGCCACAGCCGAAAAAGCTTCAAAACATGGAAACACAACATGTAGTCCTCCTCTATTATTTCACACAACAAACCTCTAGGTGGTGCTATAAGCGCAGAGTTTGTCAGGATACCAGGGTGAAACGTGTGGTTTAACATGAATATGATGGACTTTTGTGTTTCATACAGCAAAGCCTTGGCTCATTTTCGACTGGACGCTTAGTACGAAACATGTGAAAAAGTCCACTAAATTGCAAATGGGCAGCTTTAATTTAAATTGCCAGAAACGGATTGGGACATTATCAGGCTTTAGGTTTACTGCCTGATGTAGTTGTTAAGTCCATGTTATGAACAACAACGACGACGACAACAACAACAACAATAATAACTAAAAATTTAAAAATAAAAAAAACATTGGTAGTGTTTTATTCAAAACTTAGCACTTTCAAATTCATATATTTAATGAAGATATATATTTTTTAAATTAAATTTCAACAAAAATATTTACAGCACTATAATTAGAAAAATCAGTATGCTCTGTGGTTGGTTTTTAGGCTGCCAGGCCAGGGGGCATCAGCAGTGGTATAGATGCAGGACACTTTACCTGAGTAGGTAAGGGAGGGGCGAGCTGGCAGCGTCATGGGGCAGAGTGGGTGCTGTATGGGGGGAAGAGGAGCTGCCCGCTACATGGCTTGTAGGCGCAGGTGGCACAACCACAGACAGCTGGAGCGTGAGTCTCACTCCTCGTCTGGAGCTGGTGGCTTCCCGT
>OMKZ01019563.1:31698-60246 GCA_900302535.1 Neoniphon sammara
CAAGCTGTCCCATCTCATTCCCCCCACCCCCACTAAGTCCATTTTCAGCTAATCTACAACACCAAGTAATCAAAAAGGCAAGATTCAAAAGGTGATCTTTCAGCAGAATTTCTACCACATTCCAACAACCAGAGGTCCAACATGTAAGGTCCTCTGATTAAATAAACATTACTTCCTAATAAAATCATCAGGTGTAGAGTCATCATTCAAAACATTTTTTTTTGTCTAAAGTTTCTATTATATTAGTTTTCGGGGGAAAAGCAAAAAACATCTAACACAGCAGATTTAATTATAAAGGAAAGCCCTATATAGCTGATTTACAAGGCAAGAGCGCTAAACATTTTCCGCTCATTGCCGGCCTCTGTGGTGGTCTGTACAGCTATTGTATGGAAACTATTAAGGCAAATTTTATCAGACAGCAAGATCAATCTAGAGCACTAAGAGAAATCACTTTACAAGAAAAAACACAGAACACTTCACCATAGCAACACTCACACAGCAAGCACAAAACATCATTTTCAAGATGTCTGGCTGATAAATCTTCAGAAAAAAAGAAAAAAGTCATAAAAGTATTAACAAAAGACATAATTACTATCATGCACTTTGAACAACTAGTCACACGATCCATTAAATTCTTGTATTCTGTGGCAATCCTCGGTAAAAAATAAACGTTTTGTATTATCAAAATAAAACTTTTTTCCAAACTTTTTTGTCTTTTTTTGATATAATTAGCATCATTTGATGAAATCAATCATTTATTTGCACCTTCTGGAACTGATACCAAAAATAGTCTTACTTATCCGTATTATAAACAAGGAAATAATTGCAGAGCCTGTGCAAAACAGTGAAAAATCCTTAGCGTCCATTGCATTTGAGGAAGCTATGATTGTTTTAGCTGTTGTCCAATGTTACCTCAGCACTACTTAGTTTGTTGATAGGTGTATGGGGAGTGATCGCCAGATGAATCCACTTGTGACTGTGCACCATTTTCCTGGAAGAGAACAAAGGTAAGATAACCCTAATCCTTTGGTACTGCCATTTTGCCAACAATGAGAGGTTGTTTTAAATGAAGATACATTTACATGCGTCAGGCTACAGTGAGACTGCTGCACTAACCTCCACAGGAACAGTTGTTGTCTGCATGTGGGCGTACTGGGGGATATAGGCTCCTTGCATAGCTGTGTTAGCGGGCATAAACTGCAGAGTGAAGGAAAGACAAATTGACTCACAGCCATTCAGTGTTCACAACATATTCATAATCTATACATTCTACTAGTTATCACCTACATTATATGAGGCCCGCTCTAAATTATTCCCACATTTATGTAATGTGTGAACTCAGACTGTGACGCCACCATGCAGCGGTCTCTTACCGTTCCTGCGCTACCCAGGGAGAGGTGACTCATCTGCTGTGTGAGGGGGGCCATCATGGAAGTAGCCTGCAGTGACATGGCTGGGTCCATAGAGGGCGATATCACTGCTCCCTGCAACACAAGTGTGAGTGGGTGAGAGTTTCTGTATGCAGAGGGTGGAGGCTCAAAAGACACTTAAAGAATATTGTTCTGTAAAACAAAATATTACTAAAAGATCAATATGGAAGAGGACAAAGATGATAGAATGTCACAGCAGTTAAATGTTGAATATATGGTAATATCTGACAGGCTTAAAATGGAATAATGCCTTCATATTGCCCTTTCTAGACAATACAACATGGGTTATGCTCTAAGATCAAACTGCAAATAGAGAAACTAAGCAGTCTCAGACTTCATTTCCTATACCCACAGCAGAGGATGTACAGTCTCAGATATTTTACAAGGTGTCTTAATTCAGCCTATTCAGCCTGAGGTATCCACCAGTATTTTCTAATCTAGGCTGGCTCATTTACAGAGCAAGAAAGGACATTTATCTCTCAGTTCAAAACCATCTGTCAGAAAATGTTCAGCATCTGTCATCAAATGCAGAGCTTTATGAAGCATCTCTAAAGCAGGCATGTTTTACATTCCTATACAAACCCTTTAGCACCCTAAATCCTCAATGATCAGTCCCACCTTATGTTTATGACTACTAATCTTCTGTAACGTGCCTGTCTGTTTACATAACAATGTCTCAATTCTGGTTTAAACAGAAAGGGAAAAGTTTTACAGAAAGAGATGAAAATAGAAATGAGGTTAGAGATTCAGTGGATCAAAACCAGAGATCGGCGACAAGGATGATGAGAGGATGAAGCAAAGAGAATTTGCTCTTACCGGGTGCTGCATGATGTAGGGCTGGTGAGGCACCCAGGAAGGGTTCTGCACCTGGATCATCACACACAGACTCAGTAAACACACTGGCACAGGGCATGTGCTATTTCAAGAGCTCACATGCCTCTGTGACTGGCACAGCAACAAGCATGAAAGGCCACTGCGCCCTTTGCCAGTTAGTTTACTAACACCTCTAAAACCTCAAAGGACGCGTTTCTGACAGGTGATGAGATATGATTTAGAAATTTACTATACTGAAGTACTATACATGCAACTGTTGAATGGATATGAAACATCAATTTATATACATTTAGTAAGTTTTGCAGTCCTTGTAACATTATCAAAGCTACAGTAAATTGTGGGTAAAAAGCATTCAAACCTGGTATGTTGAGACTGGAGAGATATAAGGAGACATGGACGTCTGAGCAATCATCCGGTTGGCAATACTGTATGGAGATGGGAAAAATCTGTAGGCACAGAATAAACCATATTATTAAAAAAAAAAAAACTAAATTAAGTAAAACTAAAACTGGTCACTCTAGTACAATTTCATCTCTGCTGTAGCTTACCCATTTTGCATAGCAGCTGCACTGGGGTCATATGTGAGTGTCATTCCAGCCTGGGGCAGAGGAAGGAGCAGATTGGGCAACTAAATTGAAGCACGCAACTCCAGCACATCACCAACACATATCATCATACAAGCCAGTTTATTATTAGCACTTTCTATTACTATTTATATTACTATTATTAGACTTTCAGTGCATCTAAAGTTTGTTCGCTCAACAATGCATTTCAGGTCCATACATTAATACATTTTAACACTGAGTGCATATGAATGTTTGTCAACTATGGAGGACCTTTATTATTGACAACCAGTAGTTGATTAGTTCCCTTCAGCCACTAATACCTCTGAGGCCCTCCTGAGGGCATGGGAGGTGGGCAGAAGACCCCACTTACCAGTCTTGTGTCGCCATCTCTTGCCCAAGCACGACCGTTCTGTACAAATTTATTCTGGCTTTGCCTCTTTTTCTGCCCACCGTCAGCAAACTTGCACAGCAAGGGCTCAGGGGGTGCTGGAGAGACAGACAGAGAGAAAGAGAAACAAAGAGAAAGAGAGTGAGTGAGTGTAAGGGAGGACTTGTTATTTTCTTTCTTTCTTTTTCTTTCACAAACACTGTCCATGCGTGGTGCTGTCTGCCGTGCTCTCTACACAGTCAATCACTCCTTGAGCTGGGCTGAAGCCTGGGAGTGGGCATTTACTCGCCAGCCTGGGAACATAGACATCTAATTTGGCAGCTGTGGAGCTGTAATCCCCTCCCTTTCCTAAAGGAGGCAAGGCCAGCAGAGACTATTTCAGTCTAATAATCCAATTAAAAAGCTTAGAGTGGGAGTGGAGGCCACACAAGGCAGCTCTCTCTCTCTCTTTCTTTCTCTGTGCTCTGCCACTTAGCGCTGAGTGTATAGGAGCTCTTTACCAGGCAGCAGACTCACAGACTCCTGCTGGGAGCAGAGATCAGCTGCCTGGCCACTTCATCCTGCCCATACAACTCCACCCATTACCATTGTACACATAATAATCAGAGCAAGCCAAATTATGTTATTTCCTCTCATGATCTCCGTTCATAGCTACTTGACTTGCTAATTTAGTAAAAAAAAAAAAAAAAAGGCTAAACCACATCATTTTAGCGTCACTGTAGAAATAAACATTTCTGTACTGCTGCCTCTGCTAATAATTGATAAATGTGAACAAATGTGTCTTACCTGGAATGCCTGGAGGTGTCTTGAGAAACTTTCCATTGAAGTGAGAAATTACTGCATCACATTTCTCAGTTGACTCCATCCTGGAGACATAAAAGGCATATAAAATGCAAAAGAAGTAGCAAGTGTTTGATGCTGTGGGTGAGAGGAACAGTAGGTGCTTTCCAAGAAATGTTTCCTTTCATTTTAAATGGGCTTGTCAATATACAGCACTTTTATCTGAGCCCGTCAGGAAGACCCTATGGGCCACACAGTGCACATGCACATACACACTGATGCACATGTAGAAATGTGTGCGCACGCGCGCGCACACTCACACACATTCCTATGATTCATGTAGATAGCATTTCTGCTATGTGAATCAAGGACCTGGCCAGTCCTTTCAGGTTTTTCAGTCAAATGTCTGGTTATGCGAGTATGACTGGAGGGGACCCACATTACCATTATAATTAAACCACACCAGTCATTATGAAACTATTCTTCAAAAGCGTTTCCACTTATCCATACACTGACTCCTCCTGCTCCCCTGTCTTCAAAAACAAAGCTATGATTTTCATGCACTCATTTTAGAGCAACGGAAACAGATTTCAAGTGAGCAAAAACATTTAACCTCACATTGAACTGCGATGAAAACTGCAATTTTTATGATGTGAAAACCACAGTGGCCAACAGTGTTTTTTTAATCTTTATTACTATACTCAAAAGTGCTACATGTAGCATTTTAAACAATATCAAACCATGATTTAGATGATTGGTGGCCCTTTCTCACACCAGTGGTATTGTCATTGCTAGTATTTCTCAAAATTAATACTACATTTAGCAAAAGCCTGTTGCTTTGTGATGTAAAGCAGATGTCACTACTTGTGCCCGCTCCTTGTCCCTGGCGTCAATTCACATGTACTTGTTTTTCTCTTTCGCTTCACTGAACAGGATAAACATGTTGCAGGTGATTATTCCTTGCTGGAGCAAGTATTTTTACTTGCTCCACTGTCTGCTGACAAGACAAAAATTTTACTACAATTTCCATTGAAAGAACAGTGCTCCCCTCCTTTTATGTGCTGTAAAATGATTTCTCTTTTGTGCCATAAAGTAGTTAGGCACAACAACAGCAGTTTCCACAAAATCTAACCTGATGGCACGCAATGTAAAATAACTGTGTAGAGACCAGGTGATTATAACAATGTCTCAAATTTAATGTTGTAATAATTTATTTATGTTAAAATGCTACATGTAGAATTGACAGTGTTAAAAACCTTTCTCTTCCCTGTCTCTTCGTTATTTGTTTCTGGTAAACAAATCATTGTGAATAATCTGCGTAAACATCTCACCTGGCAAAGCCCACTCCTCTGCTTGCTCCATTTGAGTCCCTTAAGATACGTGTGGATATGACTTGGCCGAAGTGCTTCAACATGTTCTCTAGTTCCAGCTCATCCATCGACACTGGCAAGTTGGAGATGTACAAGTTTGTTGGGTCTTGCTCTTGTTGCTGCACGGTGATAGAAAACAGAGAGGAAACCAGAATGTTGGTAATGACACTTTGGGATATGCTTGGAATACACCTGGAAGCATACCACGATTCCTCTGAAGTATCACATCCATGTTGGTTGCAGTAACATGAAGAGTAGGACATAGATAGTACATTTCTGCACGGCTTCATTATTATTCTAAATAATTTCTCCCTAGCGGTGGCTTCACATTAAATATGGACATCAGTGATGGAGTTTAAGCTCTATATGATGTCTCTGCTTGTCTCTGCTTCTTCCTGTCTGTCTCTGTTGGGGGTTTTAGGTAATAAAGGGTCACCATGAATAGTGATGAATAGAGATTTGCATGCAGCCCACGGCTGCTTGAGGCCCACATCAGCTGATTTCTTCCTGTATTTCAATAGCATCAGCAGAAACATAAGACACGGCTACGGGTCCCCGGGGAGCGGCCGCTCACCATTAATATTCATCAGCGTCCTGCTGCATTCAGAGCCAGCTACAGGGATGGATTGGATTACTAAAGTAATACGCTGACAGAAAAATCAACATCTCACTATTAGGGGACAAGAAACGATCCCCCGGCCTGCGGTGCAGCACCCAGAGAAGGTGTTCAATCAGAAGGATTGGTTCTGAGGTGACAGAGATGGAAAGATAGATGAGAGGATATAGGGAGGGGTGCAGGGACGTATTTCAGCACCAGGGCTGCGGGAGGCTCTACTACCCCTAAAGAGAGCAAGAGACCATTGCTAACACTCCCTGATTTTCCAACATGCGCACGCAAGCACACACTCATGCTCACATACTGTACATGTGCAAATTATATCCAAGGGCAAAAAGGCTGCTTTACCCTTTATAGTTTACCTCATAGATGGCATGGCCAAGCATTCATCCTGTTAACTGCCACTAAAATGTCACTGCAAAGAGGCATCTGATAAATTGTTAATAACAGGAAGCCTATTTCTTTTGTGTGTTGTACACAATAAAAACCTCCATTCCATGATAGAGAAGGAATAGTAACCTAGTTTTTGTTGTCACATAGCTCCTATGCTAGAAAGAATCTTGGTTGTGATTTATTTAAAGAGGGTTTGAGTGTAGGGTGAATGACCGCATGTTTTATTGATAAGTCACCCAGAATAGCCTTTCTGCTTTAAGACTGACTTCATCATCATCTGAGCGACATTTGAAGGAGAAAAAAATCCTTTCCTGTGCATGTGCAGCAGCTCTTAAAAATGCAGGGACAGAAATTTGGCAGCGAGATAAGACATCTGTTTGTGCTGTGAATGGGGTCACCAGCCAACCAGTCAGTCATTAACTGTCATGTGACTCAGGCGTGCTTGCAGATGGAGAGCTGAGGAAGAGAGGTGCGGCTGATGGAGGGGGAATTACTGCTTGCTTAGTCTTCGAGAGAGAGAATATGGCATAGTCTGCTCTAAAAACGATGTGATCTACTGTAAAGATGCCATTCTCTGGCCATATGACTAAAGGATGCTGATTGTAATACTGGGTGAAAAATGCCAGTCTTAATATGAAACGCCATTCTCTGCTAATTTAAAGCTACACAGCTTGATTAAACATTTTTATTTAAAGAAATCTTAGATGCAGGATTTTCCATATATTACACAGTGCAAATAGTAGCACAATGCACTCACTCATTGAAATAACATCGGTGAAAAGACAGGAAACTCTTATCTGCCGATTTCCCACCCACCTGCCTTTGAAATAATAATGAGCAAATGCCTATTCAGTGGTGCCAAGGCATAGAGAAAACACTTTCAGGAACAAGGACCTTTGTTGGAGGGTCCATTAAGCCCAAACAAGCCTCAGAAATGGTGAGAATAAAGCTGGACTGAAAGGCTCCAACTTTATAATGGCATTTACCTTACACAATACAAAGATTAAACTTAGGTATGCCCCTTAAAGCAGCTCTATTTTAATTAAAAAAGTTAAATGGGTGCACAGAGGCATGTCAAGAAGCTACGCAGATCCCCTGACAGGGAATTGAGGCCAAAGTGTTCTTGCTTAGCGCTGTATGGGAACTGATTTCCCTGACTTTACTGGTTCCCGTTACCATGACGACACACAATTATTTACTTCCTTTTTCTGCTGTCAGAGTGTAAACTATCTAGCATGATGTTATTACAGTCCCATTTTAAAGCCCTTGATTTGAGTGTCTACTGTATGTCTGTGACAAAAACTCGCACTGTAAGTCAAATATCTGTCAAGTGTGTTACGAGGTTGAGTAAATGTCATCTAAATTAACCTGACAAACTGCTTTAGCTCTAACTTTTCTAGTCTCAGCACATTGTGATTGTTGTGCAGTTTCTCAGAACAAGAGCACATTTCCTTGATTTTGACTCTGCAGTGTACTCAGAGCAGATTAAGCGAAACTGTTCAACACCTACAAAAGACGCGTTTAGATGTGATTCATGCTATGGAAACCTCCCCCACCCGTTGTTTTTAAAATGTTTGAAGCATGAGGTGCATTTGCTAGATCCAGGTCTAGAAAGACTCAAATCAAAGTCCTATACTAGGAGGTCCTAGATGTATTAAGGGTGCTTTGGAGGGGACAGAAGGGCTGTTTGCTGCTGCAGCCAGGGGAGGCTTAGAAGCACATCCCCAGGGTGGATACCTTCTGCAGCATGTCACCCTGCTGTCAGCACCCTGCAACACCAGCTTCTACACCCCATAGTCTGCCTGTTGGCGCCATTCACTCCTGAAACCCTTCCAAATCCTGGCTGGGAGCTCTCAGCTGACAGGATGCCTTTGGGAACCATCAAAGATATATATGCACACACACACTTGCAGAGAGACACATATATTGAGCCATACACACAAACACAAGGAAATACGTACACACAGCAGCACAGTGAATCACACGTACAATTAAAAGCAAATAAACTGGTATACACACACATACACAGGCTGCTTTTAGATTTTCTTCAACACACTTCCCTCATGATTCAGCTCTCTCAGTGAGAGGTCTAGAGACCAAGTGCTGGAGTTCGTATGCACTGCAGTCAAGGCAATTCCTGTCCTGCTGTTTAAGGATTAGGTTTTAGTTGCCTTACCAACCACACGAAGGGGAAACACTGTAACTGGGGGAGCTGTATGGGCGTGATATCAGGATTAAGACTGAAATGTATCCTCACCTTTGCCATCTGTGCTTGGACACCAGTGGTCTTCAGGGCAGCTACAGCTTTCTGAGCTGCAGCAGGGGTGTCAAAGTCCACAAAGCCGTATCCTGAGGGACCAAGCAGGGCAGAGTTATAGGACAATATACCGCAGCCAGCACAAATAATAGCAGGGTCACTGTGTTGTGTCAGGTGACCTATGCATCTCTGTGGCACATGGTGGTGGTCTGTGTGTTTATTTTTTGATGTAGTGTGTGTTTTTATAATCAAGCTTGGGTGAGTCTGTATGTTTGCACACTATGCACATATATGTGCATGCATGTATGTAAATCTATCTAACTGGGACTATGTGTATGTGCATGCGTGTTATTGTGTGTGTGTGTAAGTGGAGGCAGCAAAGTGCTGAGGCTGCAGATAGCAGTGGTGACGTTCATGGCTCAGGTCAGCTCTTTGTCCTCGGGGGGTACAAACAGGGTGGACCGATAGTCCCTGGCCTCTGCTGTGGCTGCTATATTTAACCTCTTTGAGCTCATTGATGGCGAATGTGCTGGTATTCTTTCACAGAGTATCAGTTGACGAATGGGTCACATCGGTACTAGAACTTAAATGGCTACCCTACTCTTATTATCGAGATTAATCATACACTATTAGTTATTACATGTAGAAGTAATAGCGAAATAACAGTACTCTGGGATAAATAAAATTGCATTTAGTTATATAGAGGATCTCTAAAAACTTTAGGGCCAGACAAGATTATTCCCAAAGCCATCTCTGAGTTCTATTTAAAATTCACTTAGAGATTTACAAGGTCTTTAACGGTGTCCCCTTTCACTGAGAGCCTTCGATTAACTGGCATCTGTATAATCCAGAGGAGAGTGACAAAGCATTCTCTTAATCCCATCAGCGCTAGATAGAATCAGTAAGTCCCTCTTCAGTCAGGTGGGCAGTCTACCAGGACTGGATCGGAGCCAATACTGTCACTCAGTGAAGAGAGGAGGAGCACGGGACCTGCCAGTTTCTTCCAGGACCCACCCACAGCAGTGACACACCAACAGTCAAGGGCTGAGGCTTAAAATAACATGAGCTGTGTGGCAGCTTTTTACCAGCCTGTCAGTCTGTTTCCTGACTCGCCCGGCCCTTCTGAGACAACTGCATAGCTGCTGAATGACTTAAGCAAGGCAGAACTGATCTCCTTCACAGCCTTTGCCAAACTGACTGCACTCGGGTCGGCAGCAAGCTACATCATTCATTTTTCAGCAGAGCCCGCTGTCTCTATAGTGACTGACAACTACTTCATGATTTGTGTATATATTTAATGAGAAGAAAAGAAAAAGAAAATGAAATGTGACCTATGTGAAGGGAGTATGTTGAAAACATAAAGACAGTCTTACACACCTTTACATTTGTTTGTAGTCTTGTCCAGGATGGCTTTTGTTGACACAATTTTGCCATACCTAGAAGAGGAGGAGAACATTGAGGTATTGTTAGTCAAATTATGTACCAGAAAGAGGCAGTTACAGAAGACACAAAGAGAGGGAGGCTTGTGCAAGAATTTATGACATCACTGTAAAACTATGAGAAACAGGAAGTGGTTTCCATGTGGAGTTGAAAATCTCCCCCAAGCGAGTGCAAAGTTAGACAGGCCTATCCCTTTAGCCAAACAAAACCTTTGTATCAGATATAATAAAGAAATATAAACAATGAGAATAAAAAAAATAAATATTGATATGCAAAGCAGTTCAAGTGCAAAAATATTCAGCACAGCAATGCATGGTATTAAAACTGAAGAAAATGCGTGTGGCACCTTCTAACTTGCTACACTTACAGGCAGACAGTGTAGGATGAGTGCCAACACATTTCCCAGTTACGTCTTGTTTTCTAGCATTGCAGCCAGATCTGACAAATGAATCCCATGCTGACCCCTAGACATGCTGCACTTCTTAAACTAAATGAACTGAAAATATCTCCACACTGCATATGGCAACTTTCTCTTTGCAAGACCCAATGCAACACATCAAGATAGAGACAATCAAGATCAATAAAAGCAAAGGAGCCCCACGTAGAGAGATAAGCCCTGGCAACAGATGATTAATGAGGGGATTCGCTGAGCTCTGACATGGCAAGGGACTTTGTGCAAGTCGCCGCTGGATAACAAGAAGGCCTTCATCTTGACACTGAGTTACAGTACAGCTATGAAACGTCCTGACAGATCTGATGTGTGGCATATTTTTACCAACTCGGACGGTCACGTGGCACCTCTGCAACTCATGACAGACTGTGGCTTAATAATTACAGCATGAAGCGACATTCAAATCAAGGGAATAACTTGCAACATCCGTGCTCTCTGTCTCTTACTTTGTATCTTCCTCCATCTCTCTCTCTCTCACTCTTTGTCACACAATGTATTTGAATGTTCACACTCACGTTTGCACGCATTCACAACCGACCCACAGCTGCATTTGCGTTTCTAGGATGGCATGACCTTACACTGCGCTGTAGTGGGTTAAGAGCACAGAGAAGGAAGGGTTGCTACTAAGTGAGTCCAAATTAATCAATCACAGGAATCACTGTGGTGTCAGCTTCAGCCAAGCAGGCAACTCCAGCACTACTACCCTACCCCCATCCTCCAAGCCCAAGCAGCACATGATCCAGGGATGTGAGATGGGCAGAGTGAAAGTAAGAGGTTAGAGAAGGCAGGGGATTACCACACCCTATCACTAATCTAGGACATGAAGAGGTTCATCTCTGTGATGGGACACAGCTGAACTCCCAGTTGACTGTCATTCTCTCAGCAGTTCAATTCTCACACTGCACTTAATGTCATGTTATGCAAAGCCACAAAAGGGTTATACCAAAAGGCCGTATGTCCGCCTGGGCACAAACAGCTTAAAGTGAAAACTGTAATTTCCGTGAAAACAGAACATTCAAAACATATTGCGTGTGTTAAAATGCATATTTTAGTGAAAACTGTTATTCAATGGAGTTCTGTGAGAAACCATGGTATTCTAGTAGCTTCCCCCAACAGTTTATTACCCCGCAAGAGCCCTAAATGATGCCCCAACCTCGAGAGCTCGAGTGTCTTCTCTGATAGAGAGACAGCACTGCATATTTCCTCTCAGCCTCTCTCCCATCCTAGTTCCACTGTGGGAACCAGAGACTATTCCCTGCTTGTTTATTGATTCCTGGTGACACCATTCATGACCAATGTTCTGTCAGTCACTCTGGTTTTGTCATTTTATTTGTTGGTCTGTTTGCACAGACAGCAATAAGGTTTCACTAATAAGGTAAAATAAAAGTCTCCTTTTCATTCAGGTCAGCTAGAGAAAGCTGCTAACATAAGAAATACAAGAAAATTTAAATTCAAATATCTATGTCTCTGGGTTTTGTTCACAGGCATTTAAAATTTTGGAGATAATTTCACTATCAGATTATATGCAAAAAAAATGCAATTAAAAGAGTGATAGAGTGAAGTGAAAATATTTTGAAAGCGTTTTTGGCATTATTTGACAGTCATAGTAAAGACAGAGAGAAAGCAGGGTCACATGCAACAAAGCTCTCAAGTCAGATTCGAATACAGGATGTCACAGTTGCATGGTGTGTGCCTTAATCAATTGCCCATCCAGGATGCCAGCCTCAGTCAAAACCCCTGCCACTCATCCAATATATCAGGATGATGGCCAGAACATGGGTTTAAATTCAAGATAGGCAAGTCACAAATTTGTGGTCTTTAAATGTCACTGATTTAAATGATGGCCTGTAAAATTGACAGTTCAAAAATCTATTATCATTTCCAATTTAATAATCTATTTCTTCCTGCATATATAAAAATGAAGTACATTCAGTATAATTTCTTCTTTTGTCTTCAACCCCCTGTTCTTAGGATAACCAGCGTCCATCATTGCTGTGGACATGATAATTTCTTAAAAACAAACAAACAAAATAGGATAATGTAATGACTTAATGTACATGCACATAGTTTTAATAATTTGCTTCATGGTATATTTTTCTAAATGACCTACTATGTTATAAATATTCAATTCGTCCTGTGTGTTCATCCCTTTTCGTGATGTGGCCAATACTAGTTATCACCTCAAAAATTACACCGGTGCAACCATCTTTAAAGCTTCTGCTTAAGGGTAGGAAGGACAATAGCGATACAAGCCAGGATGTACTCTGCAGTCAGATAGGGGGATATTTTCGTCAGGGATTAAGTTAAATACAACACAGGGTAAAAGAGCATGAACTTGTGACCTTTCCTTCATCTGACCTCTAATCTCGAACCTTAGATGGCGACAGCTTTGCATTGGCAGTTCCATAAAAACTGTAGGACATGGTCAGAATGCAGTGTCTATAGAAATACTACATTATTATTATTATACATAAAACTCATCTACATGCCAAATATAAAGGCGTTGCTTAGCACACGTCAGGGTTCTTCCACTTGACCCTGTGGGAGAATCCCTTTGCACATGAAATAAGAATCACTGTACAGAGTAAATCTGCCTGCAGATTTAGTCTGTACAGCTATAAGCTCTCGTTTTGCAGGGACCCAGTGTAAATGGTGAATGTAGTCCCACTATGGCTCTAAACTCTGATGAAATTATGAAACAGCATTTTCTATGAGAATATTTTCAGTCAAAAACAGCTGTAAATTAATATTGTACAATATTTCTGTAGATTAAAACCAGCAAATGTGAGCTGCAACTGGCAACTGGGTAGTCAAAAACCCTTGAAATCAATCAATCAATCCACAACTGAAATATGAAGAAGTAAAACAGCCGTTTAAGTAAAACCTGAAGTTAGCTGAGGTCATTATCACATTTTACACACTCAATAAATTTGTCTATGATCCAGAACTCTTAAAGGCTTTTATCCTTAAGTGCATCATGATACCATCTAACAAACAGTTTTTCCCCTGTGCTGTATCTGTTAAAATCCTCAATAACGTACAGATGTGCATCAGTGCTGAGACCCTATTCAAAATGCAACACATTTCTAAACAGTCAGTGACTGTGCTGGAAGCTTGGGAGAGGTTCTACGTGCTGCAAAGTCAATATCACATTGTGAAGATGGGAGGGTTTGTGTGCGAGGGGGTCTGAGACTCAGAAGCAAAGTAAATGAGATCTCTAAGTCACCAGGGTGGTCTTTCTGTTTGGCCGATATAAAGCATTCAGTACACACAAGAGGGCTGTGGATGAGACCGCCGCTGTCTGCATCTCCCCTTTGTCCCCACATGTGATGTATGAACTGTCCGCTGCTGTGCCCCACTTACTGTCAGCCACCCCATCCTCACTGCTCTGTCCTTGCATGGCCTTCAAGGTCATTCCTCATTTCATATTAAAATGTAATGTCCCTGCCTGCTATAATGTTGCTGTATCTGCCATAATCTCAAAAAGATAAGCCCCCTCCTCCCTTTAGGTATCTGACCATGCTTCTCTGCGCAAAATACTCTACTTCATTAACACTTGATTACTTCTGAGCTCCTCTTGGAAGACACTGCCATGAAGGATTGACTTTGTGATTCATTCAACAATTGAATGACAATTTACAATATTAATAAACAGATTAATAATGTTGAGGATTTCTGTTTTACAGTAGTATTCTTTGAGGCAATCTTGATGAATGCCACAATTCTAGGCTCCACTTAAATGTTGAATGTTACAGAAGACCAAATTGAAAAACTTTATCACAAAATGTCTCTTTCAATAACTGCTTGTAAGACTATTCCCTACACTTTCAGGTTGCTTCAAAAACAAAAAATATAGAACTTTCCAATCCTCTACCATAAGTATGTGGTGGAACTGGTGTAACAGCATATTTATGTTCTTTGGGCATACTTAGGCTACTTTTTTATTTACTTTTTACATGCTGTTTTTACCACTTGCATCTCAATAAATGACTGCTACTAAATTCTGAAACTAACTGGCTCCAACGATCAATGGCTGATCAATAGCAGATAATGATAAGAGGAAGAGTGGTACTCACGGCTGACAGAGCTTGACCAGGTCATGGTCTGTGGTTGCAGGGGGCAGACCCCGGATGTAGAGGTTTGTTTTGCTGAGCTGTTCCCAGCCTGCAGTGCTACTGCTGCTGCTGCTGCTATTGTTGGTGCTGCTGTTTGTGCTTGGGCTAGGCGGAGCCATGGGGTGTGACGACGGGGCAACAGGTGGCTGGAAAAGTGAGGAAAACATGCAAAATTGCGTTGAGTCCAAGTCAAGACAAAACAATAGCGTGCTGTATAGCATCCACATTAGCAAAAAGAGGAAGAGACAAAATAGAGATGAGATGAAAGGATCTTACTCTGTGTATGATCTAACATACACACACTGCTGTTTGGCTGCAGCACGTTCTCGATTTGCTGACAAACTGCAATGTAATATTTACTGAGCGAAATATAACAGAATGTGACAACTGACCCTTCTGCATGAAATTTCTCAGAGGATGAACCATCTGCTTTTAGCCCATAAATCGTGCAGCTGAGCTAAATCATCCACAGACTTCCATGCAAATAAAGAAATCTGGGTGCTCCATCATGTGTATCAAGTGGGTGTCTGTCCAGCATGAGGATTAATGTTTCACAATGCAGCGATACATATCTGCAGAGCCATTTCCTTCACTGCGTAACAGTCAGCACAATCAGGGTCCACGGGGGCCTGTGGCTCTAACACCACTGTGACACCAAGAGCCTGAGCATATGAACGGAGCCATTCCCAGGTCAACATAAACAATCATATCCCTAGTATAAGGCCATGCTCTTTGACCTAAATATTCTAATTTAGGATTAACTTTACAGTCAGGGTGGTTTGCGTGATTTCAGTTACAGCAATTGCTCTGTGTGGATCTAAACGAGACCAAGTTTCCCTACATGGACAAATAAAGTATATCACATTGTATCGTATCATATCAAAAGAGTACTGCTCTGAGATGTTATAAAACATAGCGAAACAATGCTGGTATATGCTTTTTACATGCTATTAAGTTTCAGTTCATTTTCTAATTGCAACAAGATCACATGGGCATTTCTAACAATAGATGCTGTTGTCCCTCTCAACTGAGGAAAAGTCCCGTTAGTGATTGAGCAATGCTGTGCTTCATGTTTATAAGGACACAGATGTCTTGGGTCTGCTGAGAGCTTTCCCCTTCGAGGACTCTTCCCCTTCTTTAGCGTCTGACACTGATTATAACCCCCCTCCCCCTTTGTGGATTCACAAGACAGGAAGCTGATGGAATCCCAAGCATGAGGTGGTGACAGGATTGAGCAACCAAAGTCTGGACTCAAGCCTAAGCAGGAGATCTTCTCCTTTGACCAACCAACGGCCTCATATGCCTTCCCCGCGAAGCCGACTTGACCTGCTGTTTTCGCAGCAATGTCCTCACCCTCTCTACCCTCTGCCAAATAGCTGCTCTATTTGGCATATTATGTGAATTTAAAATACAAAACTAACACTGTGCTTTCAGTGTGTAATGTCGGTAATACACACAGCTAACCTCAAACGATAACGCTGTGGCTAAATAAATAAGAGTCACAGGAGCATTCATGAAACGTTTTATTATTCTTGGTAAATCACTTTAAATTAGCTCAAGTCAGCAAAATGGATGATGATAACTGCTAAAAATGTGAAGCATGTCACAGTTGCCCATGACTAGCCCTTATTTACCAGCAACAGAGCAGTGGCTGAATTTTGCTGATGTTACCAGTATCACAGTTTCATATGGTTATTAGACTATTCTCAGGCCACAGCTCCAGCTCAAAATGAAATTAAAAAAACAAACAAACACAAATCCTGTGCTATTACCTGATTATTCTGTTCTACATTTTGCCCCACAAGTAAAACACTCTGATTTCAAAATTACTCAGTAACATTTGATGTCAAACCAATAGTGGTATGTTAAGTGTTTATAGTGGTTCAGTTTTGAGGTCATGTTATCTTCCTTTAATGTGTAAAATTTTAGCTCTCAGTTTTGACAAGGGTTTTGTTCAAAAACATGCAAAACAACACAAGCCTGAAATAACAGCTTATATTTCAGGATCTCAACATATTGATTCTTCATTGAATTACAAGAATAAATTAATTCTATATTGAAGGGGATTTTTAATAACAATGCACGGTGAATAATGCAGACCCTGCAGATAACGTAGAGCTGAAATCCAGCATCCCAGTATTTTATGTTTATCCTGCACTACTAGAGTGTTTCAGCCATAAATCTCTGGAGGATCCTATGGAGACAATAATTTATACCACATATCAATATCCTCATTACATTGTTGTCTACAACAAAAGCTGCAGGCCTATAAGAACTTGAGCTGCAGATCTAGAGAAGAGGAAAATAAACGTGACAAAAAGTGGGTGAAACAAAGGGGTGGGGCATATAACATGTCAAAGATATAATGTTAAAAAACAAAAGCTTCATAATCCACCCATCACTAAGCCAAAGGCATGTTTTTTCAGTTATAGGCAATATTGTCACAATTTGTCAAGAGGATTTTATTTTGAAAATCTCACTGACTATATGTCACTATATGTCATTGAACACATTCCATGAACAACTAATGAAACCTGATATAGGTTTTGAATATATGAGAACGTGACATGTAGCTACATTCCAGCTGTTAGCCAACTGTTGTTCGAGCATTATAAATGTGTTACAACAGTTGATGCTCATGTTATGAACATGATCTGTATAACTTCTATTGAAATGAACTGCCAAATAATATACTACAACATCATTACTCATGATTAAAAATATGAAAAAGCAATTGAGCAACATCATTTTAGGCTGTGAGGGGCGATATAAATGTCCAAATGAGATTAATGCATGTCAGATCCAGATAAGATCATATGAACTCTAGCCTATATAAGGTTATTAGTGGGAGAAATCTGTTGCACAATCATTCATTTAATATATCTAACCTTAAGCATTATCTGTTGAATAATTCTGAATAAATAAACTAAGCACACATTTAAAGCTGGAAATAGATCAAAATTGGCATGCATTCATTATTAGAGAAGAGAATAGAGAATCCCTGAAAAAAAATTCCAATACTACTGGTATGTAGCAAGGAGGTAAAACTGTCACATACTTCCATGTCTTCAAGGGAAATGGTATAGGTGAAAGACACTACCAGACAGTGAAAAGTTGTTTGTTATGATTTTGAAACTTCTCATTAATAATCCAGAAAAGAAAGGATGCAATTCATTTCTGAAATATCTAACTGTCACAGACAGTGAAATGCTTGAAAGGTAAACTTCTATGTGTCTGTAAACTTTCCAAGTTCCACTTAAAATAATTCCCCTTACTGTGACACATTTAGAAGAATACGTCAGGCTGTAGATGAGTCCTCTTCAATAAATACAACACAAGGCAGCTCTGAACTCTTAATAGTCATCACTGTGATCAAAAAAATCAAATGCATTAGTTAACTACCAGATAGGTCTCCCCAACAATAAGAGGTGAAGCATGCATGTTTTCAAGTAACTGATTAAAGCGTGTACACATCAACACACATACACACACACACACAAACACAAACACACCCACACACACAAACAGAGAAAGACATCATCCCACTGGAAGGCAACAGGAAGTGTGCTCCTACCTCCAGCTATATGTGGACAAAGACAATCTTTGAGGAGAATGCCCTCAAAAAACAGCCCTCCATTTTCAGAGCCTGGGCTTCATGTGAGTACAACTTCCTTTTCTGGGGGACTGAAAGCGTATTTGTTTTCATACATCTGCCTGACTATTCAGATGCAGGACCGTGAGAGACTGTGATGGGGAGAAGAGGACATCTTATCAGCCGGCTCCAGACCAGCAGAGCCCGTCATATCCGAGCTGGAAATACACAGGGCTTCCAGTAACAGGCCTCGCCCATGGAGCTCTAGCCACAGGCTCGAAGTGTGTGCACTATTAGGATGACAGCATGAGCATGACTGTGAATAGTACAGAGCCCTCCAATATGGTCTTTCAAATCTTTCAGCTCAGGGGAATTTAAAAAAAATCTATATGTAACTGGGACACACTGAATGCATGGATGAACAATATTTCACTATCCATACATGTTGTATACAGGCCCACTGAGAGTGCAGTTAGTGACTCATAAGTAGATAATATATATTTATTTTGAGAGGGTAGCTGAACTGATATTTTATATAACTGATAGTATAAAGTCTACTCTATATTCTAAGAACATTCAATATATTACACTTCAGTGTTGGTCAATAAAAAAAGATTATCAAAATTTACAATATTGCAAACTAGGCAAAGCAATTCTGAAGCAATTAGAATTGTTTACAAACTTGTGTTTGACTTCTGTTTGGTGATATTTTGTTCCTGGTCAGCTCCTTTGTATTTGATACTCTTCTAATCCACAATATGTAATGAAATACGCTATTCTAATCAGCTACTATTCTCCTAATATCCATCCGCACTTGGTCACCACACCATTAAAAATACTAAACTACATATGACTCATAAAACTTCACATCCATAGCCAGTATTATATCTCCAACATTTTTTGACCTGAACTACAGTCGACCAGCAAATAGCCTATTATCATTATATCTACGCATCAACATTTCATATCAGTTGAAGGAAACGCAGCACAGAACCCTGCCCTTCTAAATGGAAAATACAAACTTAAGAAACTTTATATTATCGTAAAGACATTGGTATAAACGTCCTTAAGTTCAGACTACAGGCAGAGGCAGTGAGCTATTTCAAAGACCTGTTTTGCTACTTCTATGAAGTCAGCTTCGTGTGCGTGATGTCTGAAGGCTAAGCTTTTGCAAATAAAAGCGTATTTACCTGCTTTCGATACGGAGTCCTCAGTGGGTTGCCAGTATTAGCAAAAATCATCGTCAGTCCGAATTGAGAAGGTAGTTTTTTTTCTCAGTTACCAATTTCTAACTAACATCGAACGACCGGTTTAAGTAGCAGTTTTGACCACATATATCTCCTCCTTATTCCATTAAAGCACGCGGAAATAAGATTATACACATATTATGTAGGCCTACACATCCTTGTACTACTCGACTATCCGGCAATAGAAATATCCGTATGTTGTCCCAACTTCGACTGCCCAACCCTGTCTGTTTGACTGGCTTCATTGATTTGCAGTCAGTCCTACACAGGACAGACCCTGTTACGGCGGGAGAAACCATTCTGCCATCCGGTGTAGGGGTGGCATTTTCACAATGTTCCCAAGAGACATTGAAATTCTTGTCTCTTCTTTTTTGAAGTAATACAAAGGAGTAGTGCTCTTTTCCTACAAAATGCACACCAATGTTTGCAATTACTAACGCTGACCACGTCAACAAAACATACAAAACTAAAATATTGTTCCGCCCTCTGTTTCTGTTCATGTAGTCGGGAACGCATACCTAACATTCCACCGTGCGGCTGGCCATTATTGTGATATCCTGACCGGTTTCGGTTATATTTTCCCTCAATTGATAACTTGTAGCCTTCTTGTATCACATTGTGACAAATGTGTCATACAAAGATTAAGGCCATTAACAATGTTGATACAAGAAGGCCAAGTATAGCATCGAGTTCTCTATTGGGATTCAATCATAATCACACAGATTCCTTGTTTGTCACAAGAGTGAGTCATGAAACATTTCACCAAGCTACTGTAAACTGCCTTTAATCGATATCATCTCTTGTGTGGCGTGTCTTCATTAACAATAATAAGGAATGTGGTTTAAAACAAGACAGGCTACTATAATTCCACTAGGGTTTGTCAGTGTAAACGTGCCCAGCTCACGCACTGACACACTGTCACACACTTTGATAAAATAGAAATGTGGATGGCAAAAACTCAAAATTCAGAATATAGGCCTACTTAACACGTTTAGATCATATGTGTAGTATAGTCATTCTATATGGTACAACAACTGATAACGAGGAAACATGGGAACAAGGAGAACTGCAAGCAGGAATGTATTAATAGTTGCAAAACTCAGGACAGAGGATTACAATAATGTATGCAGGTAACACAAGGGGGCGTGACAGTATCTTTTAAGGGACAAACTTAGGCTGTCAATACACAACAAATACCTCCTCCTTACTTCTGATGTTCCCTTAACAAATGTAAAACATTTCTCTGTCTCAATATTTTCTCTTAGAAGTCTCTGCTTCAATACACTCTTTTTTTCTAAATGTCACAGTTTATATTGTTTGGTGTTCTTTCTATAATTAACTTTTAAAGGTATACTCCAATGTTTTGGGCAAAATGCCCTTTTTCTAACTTACTCAGACTGAGACAAGATGTCCGATAGCATTTTCACCTCTGTACGTCCACTGGTTTGTTCCTATGGGTGGCATTTCGTGTTTGCTTAGCATAAAGACTTGAAGTCTACAGGAGTCATTAACCTAGCTCCATCAAAGTGAAAAAATAAACCTTATAGCAACTCCAAAGCTGTCTCATTTACACAGTGCATCATGTTATTTGTTTTTAACTACGGTAGGAACTATAACCGTTGAGTGTTCAGCAGTTGTAGTTCCTACCATCTAAACTTCCTACCATCTAACTTAACTTTCCTAAATATGTATTTCATATATACATCTAGGAATTCCTATATTGATGCCATATTGGTGGGCAGACAATAACAGAGCTACATATGACTGACCACAAGTGACAGAATGCCAGTATGAGGACAAAAGATAGAGCTGAGAGGTCGATTGTCCGTCAGTTGCGTGAATTTTTTTGGTTTTGTTTAGAAACTCAACTTATTGGCAAGGTTAGGCACAAACTTTGCATAGTATATCAGCAGGACAACGAATGATCTCAACTGAGTCACTTTCTTCGGGGATGGAGACTCCACAATAGGCTTCACCTTTGATGGTGCCTTGTGGAGTTCAGAGCTGTTGATTATGTGCCCCAGGTACTCGACAGAAGGCTGGAAAAACTCACACTTGTCTTTCCGGACTCTCAGACAATATTGCTTCAGTCTTTGTAGTGTAGCATCCAGGTGCCTTGAGTGCAACTGCTCATCTGGTCCTGTGATAAGCTGGTCATCCAGGTAACACAGGACTCTTGGTAGCCCACTCAAAATCTCGTCCATTGCTCTCTGGAAAAGTACTGGAGCAGAGGTTATCCAAAAAGGGAGCCTGTGGTACCCGTAAACACCTTTGTGTGTCACTATGGTCAAGAGTTCCTGTAACTCTGGATCAACGTGCATCTGGAGATATGTCTGACATAAATCTTTTACTAAACTTTTGTTCTCCAGCCAAACCTATAAAGGAGTCATTGATGTGGGGGAATGGACACTGTTCTGCAGTCAAGACAGGGTTCACAGTGACTTTAAAATCACCACAGATGTTTGGAGTCCCATCCTTTTTCATGACTGGAACAATCAGTGTAGTCCATTCACTTACGCTCACTGGTTCTTTAAGATCTCCTGTAAGGGGCCCATGTCTCCATCATTAACCAGGAACACTTCTTACCAGTTCAGTCTGAGTTTTTCCAGCCACCTGCGGCCTAGCAAAGCTGGACAGTTTCCTTGAATGATTTACAGTTGAAGAGTCTTTTTTCTTCTTGTTGTGCTCCCCTGTCACATCCACAACTCCTAACACTGGAACAGCCTCACTGATGTAGGTTCTTAACTTCAACTTGGTCACACGAAGAGTGAGGTGCTGCAGCTTCTCCTTGTAAGCAGCTTCTGATACCATGCATTTAGTGTACCGGTGTCCACTTGCATCCACACTGCTTGGTTCTCCAACAGTGGTTTGATCCAGTATCCATCATCACTGTCCATACCAGATAAAGCATGCACTGTATCTTCATCATCAGACTCACAGTCACTCTGCTTGTCCTGTTCTTGCTCTATGTTATTCACGTTTCTTCTTGTGTCTGTGGAAGCCACTTTTCTTCATCTCAGTGTGCTGTTTGTATGTCTGGGTCTTTTTATTTTTACAGGCACATTTGATATGCCCTTTATTACCACAATTTCTGCAGTCCTTACACCAATACTCTGATGCCTGGTGCCCTGTTCTCTCGCAGGAGTGGCATGGCTTACCAGCTGTTGCACTGTTCCTGGACTCATTGACGATCCCATCTCTATGGCCTTTTCCAGTTTCAGGTTAGCCTCAATAAGGAATGGTTTCTGAACAGCCTCACTGCGTAAACCACATACCAATCTGTCACGTATGGTGTCACTGAGTGAAAGTCCAAATTCATATGTTTAGATAACTGTTTCAGTACAGCTATGTAGCACTGTCCTTCATTCTGGCGCCATCTAGACACTGCAGTAGCTAGCTTTTGCTGTTGCCCAGATAGGCATGACCTTGTACTGCACACCAGTGAAAAACTCTTTAAACTCTGACTTTCCACTGAAAATAACAAATACAACGTGAGAATTCTCATTCTACTATTTCGTACAAAAACTAATAATGAGTAAACATGAGACCAGGGAGAATAGCACATGGACTTGTATTTAGTTGCAAAACTCAGGCCCGAGGATTATAATAATATATGCACCCTTTTGAGAGTATCTAAAGGGACGAACTTAGGCCATCAATACACAACAGTATGCATAAAAACTTACTTAAATTAAGAGCATCATTTTACCTATCACAACTGAAAATACAGCCTAGGTCTATTTTAAATCTGTGTTTACAAAAAATACAGCTTGGCAATCAATTTAGAATAGCAATAATTTAAGTCTCCAAACCATGTTTCGATTTTAATGATGGGACAACCTCTAGTTTATAATAGGATTGAAGATTAGGTTTCATAGCAGACAAAAATTTTATTCAAAGAGATGGCTTCCTTGATTGCTTGTGCACAATAACAGCGAAGGACTTGTTGTAAGTGATAGAGGGGACGGCTTCAACCAAGCAGGTAACACCAGCAGAGAATGTAAAGGGGACATGTTGAGCAATACATCAAAAGCAATTCACCCACAACTGTCACCTGCTGATTAGAAAACCAACACCAGTGTTAGAGAATGTGAATTAATGGTGACCTTCGTGAAGGTAGGAGCATCATTATCATTTCCCTTGTTGTGCCTTTATGGTTCTCCTGTTTGCAGTGTGGGCAGCAGTTGTCTGTTTCATGTCAGTGATGATGATCACTAACTGCTTGGGAAACTGACTGCTTAAATAACGTATTGCCAGAATCAAATGATCTGTCTTGTCTGCAGTGGACAAAGAACCTATATACTCTTTCACCAACATGCTCAACCATCCTCCACTGCACACTATGACAATATGAACTAGAAAGCACCTACAGATGAGAGGCCAGCCAAATGCAGCTCTGCCATAGAAGAATAATGAAAAATGTAAATAGTATGGATATCTACCATGTAAGGCTAGTCGATATGGTCCAAATCAAATGTCATGATGTCTTTTACTAAATACCTCTATATTGATATTGTGACAACATTTTAGGGATGATTATTGGTACTTTCATAAGGTATTTACACACAAGGGCTTTTTTGTAAAAGCAGGAAAAAAAGAATGCTTATTCCAGTTGTGCCAAAGCTGACCTTTATGCTCTTTGTTTGTCCTTTTCTGTTGGGACCAGCAGTTTATAAGAAGTTAATGTACACTATGGTAACATGGGAAATGCCAACATTAGGCAGAAACCAAACCGGACTTACCACACAAAACCCCCATAATCACTGTGAAATTCCCATTGTGATCCTACTACGATATCAATGATCTACTGTAAGTGTCCTTATTTTGACTCTCTGCCTTTGCAGGGTGTTAAAGATAGGCACGATGTAAATCCATGGATGTGATACGTGATATGCTGTTCCTAAATGAAACCAAAGGTCACCAGTAGAGCCTGTAAAGAAGTTCATTGGGCCAAAATGAGGAGTCAATAGGTCACCATTAGAGGAAAGAGAGAGGCCTGATTCAGCACTCTGCTCAGGTCACTGAGTGAAAGGGGAGCAGGGCAGACAGAGAGGCAATAGAGTCACCCACCTTTTATGAAGCAGTCAAAGGAAAGGTTATATATGTTCCCTTCTTTTGTGTGGCATTGTAATAACCCCTAAATTCACTTTAGATGTTGCAGCTTATTAGTAAATTGGTAAAACTTGATATATTATAAATTTGTGTTAACACACAGTATAATACAGTCATTTTTAGTGTTTTTCCACAAGATATCCAAAGCATCCCACAGTGCTTTGAATATATCATTAAATGGATTTAAAATGAATATCTCACTGTCAAATGAACTTCATAGGAAAGCCTATAGTGATATGCCATTAGATCTTACAGCACTATCACACAACACTTTTGTTTTGATATGAAAGGACAGTCTCTGCCAATGGAAGAACAAACAAATACCCAGGAGCATGCTCCTCCCCTGTGGGGGAACTCTTTCGATTTCATTTTAGATGCAGGCGTAGATTACAGACATACACTCACACCAACAGAAGTACATGTGTAGACATGCGCAGACACACCAATTACAAGGGCACAAAGACACAAACCCACAGAAACACACACACAGACGCACAGGCTCACTCTTAGGGTATTTCCAAGGGAAATCAACAGCGCTTCCGATGGAGTGTATTTAAAACACTGTGCTACTTATTCCCACTCTTCCTTTTTCTAATGAAAGCAATCCATTATTGTATGAGCACATGATTCCAAAGTATATGAACCAAGTGCTGTTCTCTGTTGTGTCCTTACACATTATAACAGCAATTAAAGTCTCACAGTTAATTCTATGAAAGCCAGAGAGAAGTTCCTCCGCAGTCCACTTCCCCTCTGTTAGATCCCTCTGAGTATAGACTCATATCTGAGAAAAGTGTCAAGCCACAACCAGTTCCAGTGCTGGACAATGCCTTTCAGCGGCTCCAGGAAGCTCTTAGGAACAGCTCAGTGTTTACCTTCCTGCCTAGATGGAAGGGGTGGGGTCGGGAGGTGTAACCCCTCCGCGGCGCCAGTAGATTCATTTCCAGTGACTCTTAAGTGTTAAGAGTGGAGGTTAGCCACAAAAGAGAGCTGTGAGTGCCTGTATGTGTATGTGCGTGTCACACAGGAAGAAAGGCCACATATCCATAACTCTTGCCTTTAAATGAGGTGCCGATGTGGGGGTGGTGTATATAACAGCTCAACTCAGTTATCCATGACTAGGTGCCCAAAAATGAATAAGTATGAGTCACTACTTTACTGGCGCCAAGTAATAATGATAGGACTATTCACTATGTCTTTTTAATGGCTAAGAAATACACGTTGCTTTATTATTAGACCTTTGTGGAAGCAGGGAAAAAAGACAGGTTGATAATGTAACAGGATATCTCTACATGATGGAAGGCACCATGCCCAAATCCAAAATCCTTGCATAAATTATCATGGGATCCTAAGGAATCTCTGCCCATGTGGAAGGTAATCTGTGTTTGATTTATTTTATGGATGATTTGGATACAAAACACTGATGCTTTGCCATCACCAACACATTGGTGAGTGCAGCACCATTACTCGCCAATTAACATTGGTTGGTACTGACAATAATACTTGTATTTCTCATTTTGCTTTACGTGCCTTTGTTGCATAATGGTGATTGATGTATAGTGTCAGTGGTCTTATTTTTTGACGCAATGTAACTGGTATCAGATACTATGCTCTTTTACGTCACAGTTTGTTTCTGGCGCGCGGTCCTGGCTGGGTGACGTCTAGGGGTGATGGATGCTTAAGTGGCTCAATGGCCACCTTCATGGACCACTATTATGCTACTCTGACGACGCATAGTGACGATGACTACAACGACGGTATAGCATCACGAATTACCATCTCGCGGTGTTCCTGGGTTTTCCAGTGAGCGCACTATGGAGTTGTTTGTTTATACTCAGGCAGCCGTGCTTACTTCCGACAATAAATACTTCCTTGCTTGCCCCAAGGATTACTATCTTGCATCTCATTCGCAGTAAATACACTCGGGGTTGGATAGCTGCAAAGAGCATATTTTATGCATAATCAAAGCTATCACCGTCTTGCAATGAGCACAAGAAGCACGAGCATAATTTATGTGAAATATTTTTAATTTTGCAAATGCATCAGGGCAGCTATAAGATTGAAGAAGTAATGTTTATACTTTTAAATGCAGCCAAATCTGCAACCTGATTTTTTTCGTGACTGCATACTGAGCAGATTTGCAGTTGTTGGAATTGATTGCATGAGCTTACAGATAGACCAAATTTTACACACATATGAATTACACTTCTTGTAATTTAGGAAAGGGGAAAAGGAAACACTCGACAGTGACCATCAGTGGCACTGAAGGCTTTATTGTATTCCTGGATCCTCGTTTTGTCCACGTCAAATGTCTTTAGAATGAGAGTCATATGAGCACAAAGGGAGTTTTTTCAGGCCTGACACTGACATAAAGAGCAGCACCACTGTGCTGTTTCATTGTGTACATTCCGCTGCCAGGCAACTTTCCTAACTTTATTGTAAACATTGTATAGCGCTGTCCAACCCCAGCATGGCCAGCTAATGCCATTGTCCACATTCTCACCATGTCAAGTCCCATGGTAGTTAATGCATTCACCTCGACAGAGATTATAGCCTAAGCTCATTTTGGTAGGGACAGCCTGTCATGAAATAACATAAAAACATCACCAAACAATTAAGGAAACTGATCATTCACTTTGTATAAGATTTGGATATATTTAACATTTTTCCCACCACCAGTGACACCAATCACTATAATGTATTCCCTTCATTATTATCATTATCATTATTTAAATAAATGTAGCCTTTACATCATTTTGGTATGCTTTTTTAAAAATACCAATTTTTAAAAGAATTCTATAACACGTCACTCTAAACTATTAATACCTTAATTTCATGCCTGAAGAAAAACATTACCCTTATTCAAGCCTTGACAAAGAACCCTGGAAGAGCGTCGGCCCTGCCTGTCATACAGAATGCATGAAGGTTATCACAAAATATTTATGCTAAACGACGTATTGAAATAACTAAAATACACGTTTAGTATCATGCGGAAAACCAAGACAGCTGTCTGTGGGATGCTGATTCCCTGGAATTCCAGGAGACTTGGGCCAATGTGCTATCACATCAGTTCTCCCGTTGCTTTTTTTTTTTTTTTTTTTTTTTGCTCTTTACAAATGCAACTTTTGTATTAAAATAACATCGCTGGTGAACAATCTACATAGATCAATAGCATCCCATTTAATCACAAGGGTCAACTTGAATGAATAGCCCGATTATTGAGTCCATGACAGCTATTTAGCAAGTATTTTAGTGTGAGTGGACTAATGTATGATTTCTGTCACTTTAATATCCTAAGGTATTGCTAATCTGCGTATCATTTTGAATGCATGGTCTGTGTTTACTGCCGCTGGTCGAAATTGCCTATAGGAGCTTGCCATTTAATAGGCAGTCATGCTGATAAAACTTTCATGAGCTTGAGTAATGCAGACCATTGGGAGCCTCTTATGTTAGCTGAGATGCCTGCAGGTCAATTAAGGACTTTCCTCACAACCTCCTATGCCCTGTCTCTTTTTCATTTTTTTTCTTCCACACATTGATGCTTTGTGTGATAATATGCTATAAACAGTTACATATTCCCCAAACCCAAAACTGATGCAAACTGATACTTTGAAAATGTATCGATCTGAAAATCTTTTAGCCTACTGCTCAGAGGTATAAAATAGACCCACTCTATAGCAATACTAATTGTGTTACCTAGACTATTCTTCGGCTGTTCTCAATTCTGAGAAGTACTGAGGACAGTGACAAAATCAACTCATGTTTTGTCTATTTGTCATTTGTTCTGACAAGTGCCGAAGTGCATATACACGAAAAATCAAGTCTTTTTAACATTGTTAGTGCTGATGAGGAGGTGATCTATATAAATCAGTCGACTGTGAAAATCTCACGGCTACCCCAAGCACGCACGCACGCACACACACACACACACACACACACACACACTGTACCTTCGTTTGC
>OMKZ01019563.1:61444-93031 GCA_900302535.1 Neoniphon sammara
CTGAGCATTGCCACCAGCACGCACCGCTTGCCTCCTTGTTTCGTTTCAGACCAGCTGAGCAAAGTGCTGGCGGCAGGCCAAATGGAAGACAATACACACACACACACACACACACACACACACACACACACACACACACACACACACACACACACACAAACATAAAATACCTCATAGCAGTTAAGGCTATAATGAAATTAGTCGCAGGAGTGATATTCTCAGGACTATACAGAATGCAGTTTTTTGACATATGTACTCATCTTCACATCTTCCCCAAAGCATTCCACTAAATGGCAGGAACCCCCTGAGGCTAAAGCCTCAACCAAAACAATATAATGTGCAGCTCTCCCTTCCATTACTGATGGAAACCAAACTACAAGCTCAGTGCGGTGGGGCAGCGGTCTGCTCTGATGTCTTTATGGCAGCCTTATTACAAATCCTATTTTCATATATACCAGGTAAATACACAGGTTTGCACTGCTACATATGGATCGAGAACAACACAGTTGAGATGAATAAAGAATACATCAATATCGTGAATGATGCAGAATTTTATTGCAAAGAAAATCTATTGGGAAAACAAAGAAAGTAACATCATTGTTTTGTTTCCATCTTTTACCTCATTTTTACCTTGTGGGTCTCTTTACTCTGGTTTCTTTTCATTCTCCTCAGCCCGCTCTCTGGGTTCCTGAAATCTGATCTGTGAGTTTTCCCCCTGCATTCCTCTTCTCTCCTCCCCCGGCATGCCAGAGTCCTCAGCTCTGCCCTCTGTCTGATCTCACATTTCTGCAGACCTACAGCAGATTGTTTATTTTGTTGGACATGGAGGAAACACAGGGTGGACCGTTCAGTGGCTCAAGATTTACTGCTGAGCTCAAGCCAGGCTCCAGTACAATGTGCATCCAAGGCAGGCCCCCCTACGACAGGAAGCTGAGTATCCTTTTCACCACTGACACATCACAAAGGACAATGGAACTGCCTGTCTGGTGAATGCAAAATTATATGATCAAGTTATCATATTATTGCACATGAAAAATAACCTATTTCTCTTTGTTAGATGCAGGGATTGAGGACATTGATCATCCCATGTAAAGAGGTACTTTAACCACACAGAAGTACCATATGCCCTGTGTCCTAATAGACAAAGGGCAAAAATCAACCTCATCTGACCTCCTCAGATGTCTTCCCCAGGCCAAGCTGACAGATGCTGGTAAAGAGCACCACAGCTCCCCAGAGATCTCTGCTGCTGAAATTTATGAGGCCTCTCTGCATCACTGATATCCCTTTGTAAGTGTGCAGGTCAGAGTATTGGACAAAAAAACAATCACTTTGAGGGGAGAATTCTCTCCACAGGAAAACACCATTTCTCTTTGGGTGTATATATCTATTGGCTGCATATTGCAATAACTGAATACATATCTAAAGGTAACCATTTATAATGACCATAAAGTACCTTTTACATTTCCCTTCCATTGTCCACCATTGCCTGAATACAGATTAGGTAGTAGGTATTATGGTAATACAGGACATAGAGAAAGCACACAGTGTGAACTGAAATGCCTCGCTGTGAAATGTAATACGCTTTTGGATCATAAACAGGCTGTTTTATCTTTCAGCCTGTGTGAGTAGGTGACACTTCATAATGTATGGGGGAGCTATTTTGTGGATGAATTGATGACTTCTGAATCACAAAAGTAAAGTATATCTGTAGTTTGGTATGGTGGTTCTCTTAGAGGAGTATATCCCATACGCATGCAAGAGAGAAGGGAGGAGGATCAAACAAAACAGAGTGCCTCATGAAAGGGAACAGAGTGTTCTTGGTTAAATCTCTCTCTCTCTCTCTCTCTCTCTCTCTCTCTGTGTCCTCATCAGTTTGTAAAATCTGTTTCTCCTTCTGGATCTGCTCATCCTCAGTATGCTTTACTCACGCTCAACCATTCCAGAAAGAGATGATCACCTCCTCCAACTCAATGCGTGGTACAAAATATTTATTATTTACCTCCATTCTGATATTGGGATGCTCTTTTGGAAAGATATGAACATCCTGACCAGTCTGATAAAAGAACTTCCTCCTCAGGATGGCAAAATGGTCCAGCTAAATGATATACTATGGTCACGCCTTGCCCATTTCTGAATTATCAAATCATTGCTTATCAGTATCCTACAATCTGAAAGACATTTTCCTTTACCAGATCCACAAGGCAAGGGTTGTATAAGTCTGCCATAAATCCTGAGGTCAAAGCAACCCTGAAAAACATGTATTCCCCTCCTTTAAGGAACCCTCAGAGCTTTTATCTGAATTGGGGTTGTTTGGGGCAATCTGGATGTGTAAGTCATTCTCGGTAGGGGAAGAGGTTGAGGCTGGAATGCCACTGAGGTCATGGATGGACAACCTCTGTGGCAGGACTCCTGGAGGAAGATCCCCAGGGTCTGAGGAGCCAGGCCCCTGGAGCCCCACTGTTCCCGACTGGCCACACAAAGGCCTGCAGCCCACTAATACATACTCAGACAGAGGATGGAGACAAGGACCGCTTATCCAGTTATCTTGTGCTGTCTTCTCTATACAGCCCTGCATTAAAACAATTTCAGATTGAGGTGGAGACAACCACGTTTTGGGCTTGTGTAACTACTCGTGTAATAAACTGTGTAACGTCCACCAGTACAGCAATTTCAAAAACTGATGGGAAGGGTTGCGTATGTGAACTATTTTTGAGTACATTTAGATATGAATATTAACTGATTCCAAAACATAAACCAAAGCTGCTAATCTCATCTCTTGGCAAGCACAAAAGTGAGACCTTACCCACATCATTTTCACAGAAAGGAAATGAAAGTGTCAATCAAAAATTCTAGCATCTCCCCCTTCTGGCCATGATAAGGCAGCAGACAGCAGTGTGAGGGAAACGAAGGTAAGGAGGACAACAACGTGAAATATTCCAGAGGACACTGTCACACGTCCATTAGGAGGGTGCACTTAACATCTAGGTCAACAACTGTTGTACACTACAGTATATGTTACAAAAAATAAATAAATAAATAAAAAATACATTTGTGATTGCTTAAATACATCGCAGGCAATGTCTGAAAACAAGAAGAGCCATGCTTGGAATTAAATCATGTAAGGAAAACAATAAATTGCAAATAATTGTAGACAATAAATTCTAGGCATTAAATTGGCTCACCTTCCTTGAATATCTATAGCACTATCTTGTTTTGGCTGACATATTGCAATTTAGGGTTGTCCAGAGCACCTATTGCACCTCTATTGCATCTTTCGTGATATTTTGAATACATTTGTGGATTAAATTCTGTATGGTTGGGCTGTGCTACCATGTAGGTCATTCAAAAGCCCAGTGGACTTGTTACAGTCTCATATGGATTTCAATCAGTAATGCAGTATGTTTAAAACTACTTTTAAGGCAGGACACAATGTATACCTGCAGGCAATTTTGTTGAGTTTTTTTTTTCTTTTTTCATTACTTTATTTAGCTATGGTGGGTTTTGTTGAGCACACACGCTCTTTTTCGGCAACGCCCTGCTTCACACTCACACAGTTGTCCAGGACTGCAGTGTGGGCCATGTGGGGCTCAATTCAAAACAAAATCATGTTGTTAGTGGCTATGTGTAAGTTACATCTTTATACAGATGATACCAATGCCCAGTCGTGTGCTCATCATGAGATTTAGCAGGCTGTTAGCGAGGATTTATCTCACGTAAAATGTGTCTTTCTCCAGATCACCTAATTTTAAAGGGGCATTAATCTATGCCTTGACTTGTCTATGATCTATAAATCTATCAGCCTCTATCAGCAAGCAAAGAACCACGGCAACACAGACAGGTCTTTGGCACAGCTTACAGAAGCCTGTAATTAACATAAATAATAAAGTCACATTTTCACAACAGAGATGAGTAAGCTGGCTAATGAGAACAAAGATTCATTAGATATGCCTAATGAGGGAATATATCACAATGCTACAAAGGGTAATAGTAACTGAGCTTTATCTTTTGCTTCTTTGGCTTGAGAAAAATATATCTCACGACGGCGGTCATTTGTTTATAGCACCGTCCTGCACTTTTAATGCCACTGAGCAGCATATGTGTGTGTTAAAAATTAAATGGAAATTATGGAGGTCAGTACAAGGGGGACCTGTTTTTCAGTGTTTTGTGCCTGCCAAATGGAACACGCTTCAAAAGATCAAATAAGACATTTTACATTTTTTATCATTTATTTCAAAATCAAGACTGAAAAGTATCTTTCTTTTACTTAAAAATCTTTCATTTGTTTTTATGACCTTTTGCATTTGATACAGTTTCTATATAAATGAAGGTTTGTGAATAGAATTGATACAATGGGGATTCACTGATTACTTACAGTCTCAAGAAATCACTTAGCTGCCATCTACTGGTTATCCTTACATTTCATGTATTGTCCCTCCATGGGGAAAAGGTCCTCACTGCAGCATACAGAGGAGTGAGGCAAATGGGATATTATACAGAGGTGGTCAAATATCTGAGGAAATCCTGTCTGATTTTGATCTGTTTTTATCCTCTATAATGTTCCTTGACACAAATATTTTATATTTCAATTTGACTCTTCTAATAAACTGTAGGTTATGTTCTATTTGCATACGTCTGTTTTTAATATATTTCCAGGGTAATGTCAACTGGCGTGTATGGTATGTGGCTCACGTCATTATTTAAATAGTGAAGAAATCAATGGTAAAAATAAACATTTCCTGTGGGTGAAGTAAAATGAGTGTTGTTCTGTGTGTGCCTATTTAAGCTTTTTCAGCATTTTGATCTGGAAGGCCAACGTTTTAGGCCACCAACAGTTCCACCAAACAACCTGATTTTCATCCATGTGAACAATAACAAAAGCAAATTGTTGAACGCAACTAACTGGAATCACATTGATCTGTGGCAGCTCAAGACATTCAGCTCAACTAGTACTTTTCCACCAATAAAGGAATATTTCACCCAAAAATTATATATTTTGTATCAATCACTCACTTCAAGTTGTCTTGAATGTCTGACAAATAAAAGTTTTCAAACCAAAGTACTATCGCTAAAAAATTGCTACATAAACCACCTCTGGAAAATGCCTCATGCCGCATCAACTGGCTACACTGACGCTTGAGTCAGTACACTGAGTCACATCTCAGTCACTACACTGACTGAAGCGTCAATGTAGTCAATGAGTGAGTAGGACTCCTGGCAAGTGAACCAGCTGGAGTGGGGTCTTAAATTCAGTGAAAGTGCAGGCCAATCATGCACATTTGCTCGTGCATGAGGCGTTTCTGGGAGTGGTTTAAAATGACCATAAAAAATCAAGAAAAGCCAAACTTCAGTGAGGCAGAAATAATATTCAGTGCTGCTGAAAACATATACTTCTGCAGCATGAGCAGTGGGATTATGGCCCCACAGAAGGTTGACATGGGAGGAGATAGTGGAGCAATTGAGCACTGTTACATCCTCAGGAAACTGTACAAGAAGTTAAAAGAAAGTGGTTTCATTTAAAACTGCTCACTAAAACAAGCACTGCAGCCTACCAAAGAACACCAAGGCCATGGGAGGAGGCCAGGGGACAGCTGCTTTTGTACTCTCCCAAACAGATGAACGCACTAGTGCCATCACTGGGGATTTGACGGCCTTTAGCCTGGGACAGATCAAGCAAACCTCAAAAGACTAGTGGCAACCAAGGCTGATGGTCAGATCGCTTTGCATGGCCTCACATTGTCAGCTAAATGTTGTTTTAAATATATCACAGAGACTAATTCTTAATATGCACAAACAATGTGAAAGGAAGTAACTCTCCATACCAGGAAGTGGCAGTAGTCTTTATTTGTCATTCAAAAAAGCAAAGCAGAAGAAAATGGCTTTGTTATACAAATCGAGAATATGTCTGATCAAAAGTTGCGAGTGGCACTGATGCTGTCAGCCTGAAGACCTTTTTCTTGTGGAAGATTTGTTTACCACAACTACCTCTTTGAATAAACTGGTTTGCATAATAACAATACATCCAACTTCTTTTTCTTATTGTACCCTGATTCACGTTGGCTGAACAGCCGATCATTAAGCTCTCTTACACCGACGGCTTCCACTGCTGATTCAACACGATGAAATCAGTTGGTCGACTGCTGATGACGGTCAACAGGTGACAATGATGTAGGACACAATGGCAATCATCGGCCAGAGACGCTCCACAACGGCCTAACAAGTGCCCATGGCCGATGATCGGCTTGGTGCTCCAGATGGTGACAGTGACATCATGCCCAATACTGAAAGCTCAAGCTCAAGGAAACGGGCTTGATTGGACTTTGGGTTGACCGGCAGCCACATGTCTCTCCCCTTACTTCGCACGTGAGTCCAGATTATTTGAGACCACTTCTTTAAAATATAGCTTCCTTTATGTTATTTGAATAATTCGACAAAAAGAAGACATACTATATGTTCGAAGCCTTCCATTTAATGTCCAGTTTCATTAATAAAACTGAAAGATTTGACATCAAAGAGAGAACAGAGTTTTCACATGCTTTACACATGCTGTAAGTCAGGTGTAAATTTAGTTTGTGCACAAGAACCGTTCAGGAGTATGAAAACTTTGATATAGTCAAATTTTCACATGGCTAGACAAATTTACAAACAAATCAATTCCTAACTTGCAAAACGAGCTCTTATGTTTTAATGCTGAAAACTACAAGTCAAACTACTTAGAGACTGCTCAATGTGTTCCCCAGGACTCTCCTTTTGCTCTATTTTTTTTTATCAACAACTTAGGAAAGGGTATCTACCCAGCAAAACTTGTATATAGATAAACAATTATACACAGTGACCCTAACCCAAGCTCTTACTGAGCTCTGGGTCACATTACAGACACTTAGAATCTTACTTCTTTAGTCGAATGCTCAAAAAACTAAACTTATGACATCTACCAGGGACTTCTCACAACCTATGTAAAGAGGGGACAGCATTAGGAAACCTATACCTTGGCAAATGTTTGGATAGAAAGCTAGCCTATAATGCACATACTGAGAATCTCGTAAGGATACTTAAAGTAAAACTGGATTTTTAATTTGGATCTAAGAAATATTTCCCTTTTATACAAGAAAAAAACTGGTGTAATCCACATTTTTTCTGTGACTGCCTTTGGTAATTTATTATATACAGCACACATTCAGCCTCTCGGTTAGGCAAGATGGATTCTGTTTATCATGCTTCCATGCCAAGTCATGCACTCAGAACTGTGCTCTTCATGAATTAGTTGGTTGGACCTCACTTAGTATTATCTTGCTTTTATCTGCAAAGATATCCTCGGTAAACTTCCTTCCTCTACATTGTTATGCTTAGCTTCAAGCAACTGCAAAAACTAAAATGCATTTTACCATGCCCATTGTTTTCACAGATCTAGATAAAACTGGCTTTGCTTGTTATTCACCCTGAGCATGGGACAATCTAGAAGGCCTAATTAAAATAGACAAACTACCTTCTCTTCAGGACTCTAAACCCTTACTTGGGTAACTTTATAGAAAGTTTGTCATCACTTCTAATTCTGACAGACACTACTCTCTTTTTCCCTCTCTATCATGTATTGCAACTGTATGTATTTTATCTGCTCTGTTTTACATATTTCACTGCAACTGTCATTGTGGATGCTGCTGTCTTGGCTTCTCCTCTTTTGCAACAGAGATACTGTACCTCAAGAGACTTCCTGGTTAAATAACGGTTAAATAGATACAAATGAAATCTCAATATAACACAAGATCCTTACTGAACATCCCCTCAAGCTATCTTTTACAGATCCTTTTAATGCAGAAAGCGTGTATGGGCAGGGACTATTACAGTAACATCACTGTCTTTCTGTTTCACATGTTTGCTGTACCTTTAGAAAGCAAACGACAATAATAATCAGAAATAGTGTCCCAATGCAACACTCAAATTTAATTTAGCTTCAAAAACCCATCAGGATCCACTTCTGCAAATTAAGACAGGTATGACAGAGGAACCATAGAAAGCAGAAGTGGTCAAGTGTTGAAGGTAGTTATAGGCAATTATATTTCACCTCTGTTAATTTCTTTATTTGAATCGAGAAATCATGTACTGTTTGGGAGGAGATGAAATGAATTTTAATATTGGACATTTTCCATCCCATTCCATTATTTTTATTTTAGCTTTGTTTTGATTATGCCACTTATGTGAAACAATAACTTTGGTTTGTTTTTGTCAGGTCTCATCAATAAAAAAACTCATGCTGTATGGTAATACATGTTTATTTATGTGGCTCAGTGGCTCAATTAACCTATCATGAGGCTGCATCAAGCATTAGCAAATATCTCACGTTAGCAGCATGTTAGTAGATGGCCTGACTCAGCATCTGCATTTAACAGTTATCAACAAGGAATCAACATGCAGGCTCTTAATGTCCCCATCCTGAGGGCAATGCCTTGCACACAATATAGGCCTGCAGATAGCCTAATTACCCTAGCAATTAATCACTATGTTATGAAACTGCCCGGTGGTACCTTATGATGTGTCTGTGAATGTCAATAGTGCCTTTATAAGCCTACCATATGTTTTTTTTTTTTTAGGTTATACTTTAATAGGAGCTTTTTGTTTTGCTATCATATTTTTGTACAATAGCAGGGAGACCGAAATAACGTCTTTTAACAGAAGCAGAATTAAACTTTCAGTACTGTGAGAAAAAAAAAATAAACTGATAAACTTAAATCAAGAAACATCAACACATATCTAGTTTGGGAACTTTTTTTAACATGCACAACAGACCTGCAGACGTGTAGGACGAAAGAAGAACCCTCAACCAACTAACCACCCAGCTCGAACTCTGTGTCTCAAAGTTGATTGGTCAGGATCCAGTAAAGGCGGAAGTGTACAGAGCAGGGGATTCCCCGAGGGAAGTTCCCAACTCAACTAGTCTATGTAAACTGTACATTAGGGCGAAACATATCCTCTCCTGCGTTTCGTAGTTTTTCAGGTCATTTGAAGAATACGAAGGTGTCGTGGCGTCAAAACAATAATTTTGACTTTACTCGAATGAAGGTAAGGAAATAACTCACTGCCATTAGACAGGCAAGCTGTACTATAACGTTAGACTACTCGGTATCCACCGATTGAATGGGCTATGGCCAACCAGTCGCTAGATTTACACTTTAAAGAATACGGAACTGTGTCGACTGGGTTTTGAACGACACTTTAAAGTAATTCATTGCAGTGTCTCGCTACAATGTGGCAAGTAACCTTTTCCAACTCGTGTAACCAACATATCGTGGCTGCATTACAGTGCCATTGTTTTTTAATTATCCTGACAGCCAAGGTTTTGATGTGACATTTATGAAGATGGATCACTAATTGATGAACATATGGGTGAGACTTAGATCAGCCTGTTTCTTGTTTTGCATCACGGTGTCATCTCAACCTTCGCCTGTCTACATTTACAACCAGGGCACTGTAGCAAGAAATAATTACTTTGAGAACACAGTGTTACTTTGTGATGAACTTCTTTGGTTCTCTTCATAATTTACATTGGAAAAGATAAAGAAGAAGAAATATAGGCTAGTAATTGTACAAAACAACCACAGCATTATTTGACTTTGCTCACAGATATAACACAATGCAGGAATTACAAAGTCCAGGATGTCTCCTCGTCTCCATCAATGGTCCACAGTTGGGGTGCATGAAAAATAATGATTTTTTTGGAAAAATACAAAACCATTTAGTAATGTAAATGTATTTTGAAATATTAAATTCAGAATCTTTTGCACATAGGACGAGATGATACATCATACTTAGGCAATTACATAATTATCAGATCTTACTCATAACTATTTAGCTTGTTAAAACATTAGTGACTGATAGTCCCCCTCAGAGTGCACCTATTATTCAGTCATCAGTAGAGATTGTCAAGTATATTTAGTCAGTTTTAGTGCAGTTTTATCTTTGAATCAACAGCATACATAAACCCATTTCCCCCAAATGAGTGGGATAACCTTAAGATTTTATTGATTTCATTTTTTAAAGATGTGGAGACAGGCAGACAAGATGGTGCATACATTATTTTAAAACCATCAAAAATGTCACCAACACCAGGCGTTTTACATTGCAGTTCTCCAGTCCAAAAAGTAAATAAATAAATAATGCTGTCTTTGGGGGTGTTTCTTGAGACTGTCAGATTAGATTGAATTTGGGCAAATTGTTGTTCTGTTTCAAATCTTTGACTGTGTGATTTCACACATAGGGCTCATGTCTGCTGTGTCAGTGATGGTTGTGGAGCACACGGCATGGACAGAAACATTGGAGACCAGCTCAACAAAGCCTTTGAAGCTTATCGTCAGGCCTCCATTGAGAAAGACAATGCTAAAAAGGAACTACAGCAAATGGTAATGACATGAAGCGAAATTTATTATTTTAATGAGACAAATATTAAAAAATAATTAATTTAATAAACCTGATTCCACTCTGTAAAAGGTTGCTAATTCTGAAAGAAAGGTTTTGTAATTGACTTATGGAAAGAATGCTTATTTTTATTATAGGCTATATGTTAAATTCTCAAGAAACCTTTTTTTAAAAAATAATGATAAACATGATAATTTCATGAGAGATATAAAATGTGACGCTTGCACAAATATATATAGGCATAGTCCAGATCCCTAATATTGGTGCCAGAACTATAACAGAACCCTCATTTTTACAGACTGAATATTATCAGCAATACACTCAAAAGCTTGAAAAGCAGATAGAGGACCAGAAGCAGTCGATTTTAAAACTTGAAGCTCAGTTGATGTCAACAACAAAGCAGCCATCAGGTTAGTGACACGTGCCAGATAAATTGTGTCCTTATATGCTGACGAAATAATTTACTCCTGCAATGCATTGCATTGTGGGCAGTGACCTTTTCAGCAGGATGTAAAAGATTTTCATGTACCTTGTATCAAAACATTAATATACTGAATACATTTCATCTAGCTGTGCTTCCTGTATGGTGTTATGTGGTGACTGTTAGTTGATTTTCACTCTTTTTTGGATCGCAAGGAGAGGTGAAATGTGAGCTGGCTCCCAGAACACAGGAAGAGGAGACTTTGTTGCCTTGCAACCATCTACTCGATGGGCCCAGTGGTTTTAGGAAAATACAGTATCTGGTATGTTTAATCTACTGGTGTGTTCTTCAAGTCAGCCCGGGGTTTTCTGCTCTGTATAATGTGGAAAGGCAATGTGACTGCTGAAAAAAGTCTTAATATGTGCACTAACACATGCATACATGCAAGCTTGCTTACAGTTACATTCACGCAAACACACACACACACACACACACACACACACAGACATATCTTGGTCTACAAACATTCACTCTTCTCAATTTCGCTGCAAGTGAACCAATAGGCATCTTTACACATTATGTCACTGACTATTGCAGTCGTTATGCTGCACAAAGTTCATTGTGATCCATGCTGTCTGACAACTTTCAAACTGTGACTGGAGTTTTAAGACATGTAGTTAACTTTCATCATCTCATTTTTTTTTTATAACTTGTTCTTTTCTCTGTACCTCTGTGGTTCATGCCCTTGTCTGCTCAACTCCAAGGCAATTTGCATTTTATTTCATGACATTTAATACTGGCAGCATTAACTGGCACTCAAAAGGAGAGACTATTTGTATCATTTGATAGTGTTACTTTGCTCCCACCTTTTGCTTTGTGTTGATTCAAATGATTTTGAGCCCCGATTTCCCTACTGGCGAAAATTCAGCCTCTATTTTACTTCACAAAAGGTTTATCCACTTGCCCAGTTGAGTTCAGCTTTAGATCACCAGATGGCGCTAGAGGATAATATCAGTGAAGGGTTCATCTAACAGCAGCTTGTGCTTGTTTAACATCTATTTTGCTGATGGGGATGCTTTACTTTGAATGCATTTATGACTGGTAACTGCACTGCACTTTTTATAATATAGATGAAAATTATAAATTCACATTCAACCTGTGACATGACTTATTTTTGTCCATGATTGCTGTAAATGTAATGTGATTATTTTTTCAGAAGGAGAATATGGAAACTGCAGTGGCTGTTGCTCCTAAATTGCCAGTAAACAGCAGCATTGACAAGTATGTGTCTCTCCTTGCATGCCAGCCAGTTTCTCCTAGACATTAAAGGGAAAAAAAGTCTCACTCTTATTTCTTTGTTTCTCAGTCAAGACATGCTGGAGGTATTTGAAGCAATTCAAGGGAAATTCCAGCAGATTCGGTCTCTAACCAGAAGACAGAAAGATCACCTAAAAAGATTTCATGGGGGAAATGATTCTTCAAATGGTAAATGTATAGTTTAGACCTGGACTTGAATCCATCTCTTTTTTAATTCAATTACTTCAGAGAAAAAATATTGAGTTACAGTTGCTTTGGATATGTCATAACAATATGTGAGTTTATCAGCTTTTGCTTTGTTCTTGAATACAATTAAGTAGCAACACCTCAACCAGAGTTGTACATTATTGCTTTATTGTCCTTATGAACCAAGGCTGGCCACCTGGGTGAAAATAGAAGGATCACGTAAACACATTTAATTATTACACTGACAAATGCATGATGTTGGCTCTGGATACTAGTTGTGTAATTAGTGTAATAAAAATATTTCTTTCTTTTCGTATATATAGTGAAAGCATTGGTAAGAGTCTGTAATACACATTAAAAATAAAGTGAGAAGTGAGAATACCCTTGACATATTTCTCAACACACTCAACTTCTTGAATCATTGCCAAGCTTGTATGTTCTCAAAGCCAGTGCTGGATTATGTCGAGGCGTCGACTGAGACAGAACAACCGTGTAAAGTCTTCTCTTTTTTGCCGCCCGACAGACCAGCGGTTCTCCATGCCTATCCAGTGCACGGACGGTACAGCGGAGCAGGCGGAGAGACCCTTTCCCTCAGCTCTAAGGTCAGCGGTGGATATTCCACACCCGCCTATGTCTCTGGCGTCCCGTGGCGCCAGCCCTGAGGACAGGGACTTAGTAGACTCTCTCACCAAACTCAGTGTCAAATTCCCGCCCTCTGCGGACAGTGAATACGAGTTCCTGAACAGTGCTCCAGAGAGACACATTGGTCTGGCCATGCCCAGCAAACGGCCTCTCAGTAGTGTCCCTACTGCACTGACAGAGGAGGTGCCTGTGGAACTGGCCATGCCTTTTGACTACCCAGCGTCCCCCTCCCACTCGACATCATCCTCGCTCTCCCAGGAGAGTGTACGGGGACCCCAACAGGTGAGAATCGCAGGAGAAGGTCTGAGAAAACTAGTAGCAAATTATCAGTTTCTGATTGGTCTTTGCTAATGGATGAGGGAAAGAGTGTGAAGTGGAAAAAAATACCCTTGGCTTAACTTGAAATGTATTACTGTGTAATGTGTGCAGATTCTTTTTATAATTTAGCATGGATACTCTGGTTATATTTGGCATGTTTGCTGGAGAGTGTGAGCCAGATGGAGGCACATTACAGTGTCTGCATCTGATGAAACAATTATGATAGTTAAGTGGGATTTCATGGGCTAATGTGTATAACCATGCTTATCACAACATACAGTGAAATCTAAAAGTTGCGAGCTGATAAGCAGATGAGACACTGGTCACATAATGACAAGATGTTGCCGTTTTTACTCTGAAAACCGATAATGCATTACTTTCCCTGGGTTACATCAACATAGGAAGCCATGCACATTATTATCTCCATTAATGTTTTCCAGGTTGGATGAACTCATTGGGCAGTAACAAATAAATAGCAAGATAATTAAACACTTGAGAATCCTTGCCTTTACTGCTGTTGAATAATTCTGCAGAAACTGGGTTCACACAGGACATGCTCTTGTATTCTTTAAAGCAACAGATACTTGTGCTTAAAGGCCAAGTGCCTCAGCTTACTTTAAATGGGTGAGTGTAAGCATTTTTAAGTGTATGAATAATACAGCATTTTGTGTGTTTGCATCATTTCCTGCAGCCTCTCTGGAGTCCCGAGCTGTGTGAGGCAGCTAATGTGGGGACAGAGCTGGAGATGGTACAGAGCAGCAGCCCTGATAAATGTGCTTTCTGCCATGCTGTGGTTCCTCAAGACCGTATGAACAGCCACCTCTATTCGCATTTCTCTCCTAAGAATGAAGCCAGCAATTGACAAAGGAAGCAGAGACTGACTGGCCAATGCAATAACTCCTCCAAGACTTACTGTATTCATGGTTTATTCATGCCTTTGTTGCCTGCCATGAAGTACATGCGCTGTACTGGATTTCAAATGACACTGCATTTTGCAATAAGACTTGAATCCATTCTCAGTCCATTTATTTAATGCCGAAGAGTTGAATGGTACACTTTCTTGCCCAGTGTATTTTTTAAATATTAGTCTGAAATTGTACTCAAGACCTAAGTGATGATGATGCACAGTATGCTAGATATGAGTGTAATAAAGACATCATTTAATCTTGCAATGAATATTCTTTTTTTATTAGCAATGTCCATTGTTTATAAATTGGGTGGGATACTGTTCTAAGTGTAGCCACAAAATATAAACATAATATGATGGAGAAGATGCAGCCATGATATTGCTTATTTATGAATGTTGGTGTTTAACTGTGTTTATGCATTTTGTATTTTAAAACTCATACGTTGTGTATGTGGACTCAAAAAAATATCAATGTATATTTTTCAGGAAACTTCACTCAGAACTGAAGAAAAATGAATTCACTTTGGAAATGTAAGTTTTGTAATATTTTTTGCTGAAATGTGACTTATGTTCTCTTTATGCTGTCAATGGATTCTATTCTTTACAGACATAAATGGAAAGGTGGAATTTTCTTCACTATATTTGTGTCTGTTATTTTGTAAAACCCAGCAATATGCATCAAATCACTTAAAAGTTGTCAATTTGGCAATATTTCTAAGACTTTGCACATATTGCTTAGCAAACTATTCCCACAGGAATTTGCATCAGCATCAGGCCAGGCTTACCAGGCTTTGTATAACACAAATTATACTCTGCACTAAGGCCACTGTATGGTGGCCTTAGTGCACAGTTAGAAACATTCCAACTCAATCTAAAAGTTACACAGTGTGTTCACTAAAATCAGGTTTGCAGGTATGCAAAACATGAGGCACCAGCTCATTGTTCAATTATATTATTTGTGTATTATGGGTTTTAGCCTTAGCAAATATATTTATACATATTGATTTAAGCGTATTTAATTTAACGGACAAATAAACATGGCATGATGCTGTTTACTAAAGTGAGAACATGATAAACCAATGAGTCGGGTTCCAAAATATTCTCCATTTGGAAAAAGCAATATGTACTCTTACATGATGACTGATAGTACTAAAGTAAAGAAAGACAGCGCATGGTGAGCCAGAAGAATTTTTTTATAATCCAAATTGGTTATATAGCATTTTGGAATTCAAATCTTTAATTGCATGTATCCTTTTTTCACAATGATGTTTCAGGCACTCAGCATTGTGTGGATGGCAACCTTCAGTTTTTAATAGAGATTACATCTATTATTTGACCGAACCTTACTCTTTTTCGAACAACAGCAACAGCTTTTGACTTCTGCAATATTTATTCACAGCTTTGCAAACAATTGCAATGATTTTCCCTGTCTTGCGTGATGATGTGTTAAGGAAATGGGGACAATATGTGTATTGAAACACATCGCTGTGCAGAGAGGACCTTGCAGCCTTTCAGCTATGGGCTGGTAACACTTGTGCTGGGTAGACGAGCTGGTGTGAAGATTGCAAACAAGCTTTTTTCTGTTTTCAAGGGTTGGATATTAAGTTATTTCCTGTACTGAAATATCACTTAATACACTTTGATTACTTCGATCTTTCATCATTAATCAATACTCGCCAGCACTGCATTTCATAAATAGTTCAGAAAATAAAAACATACATTAAAAAGGGTCATCAGGTCACTGTCCATACCAACTAATGCGTCATTAGATTCATGTCTTTGAGTCCATATTGACAGAGAATGGCAAGTGTCTCTTATACACTGTACCAAATTACAACACATCATCTGATTGAGTGAAAAGACTGAAAATACATGTGTATTTACAAAATTAATGTTGCTACATTTTGGTCATTTACAGTGTGTCAGGCATAATGCGTGTTTATTTTGGAGTGACATAAACCACAGAATTTCACATCTCACATCACATTATGGATACTGAGGAGAGAAATTATTCTGTTTTTTTGGCAAATACACATAAGCACTATCCCTAATGATTCTCTCTGCTTAATCTGTGAAGAGCTGAACATTGTGCAGTCTGCATGCTTTTCTCTGTGGGATCATGAACAGCTGCTTGCACATAATTATGTTGTCATTCCTTGTTATTTGGAAGAGGAAAGTTGTACTGACAGCTAGGTCTATGATTTTTTTCCCTTTGTGTTTTAGTATATATTTGCTCACTTGTTAATCAAGTAATGTGAACAGCTTGAGAAAACTCCACTTTAGTTCTAAAGGAGTCACTCTTCTTGCCATCTTTTAGTGCATTTAGAGATACACGGGTCATCTTGTTCAATGGGACTTTTGCCTCCAGTGGCAGTAGATTTGAAGTAGATTTGAAAGATATAAAAAAATGAAAGAGAGGAAAAAGGAGGATATGGATTGAAAAGGAGAGGCAGCAGGCTGATTACAAGGTGTCAAAATTGCCAGGAGCAAAAAGGTGAAAGCAATCAGGGGTGAGAAGAGTGCAGCATTCGTGAGGGGCAACTAATTATCCATCTCATTTGTGGAGAGCAGCATTTGAGGCAGCTCTAGCCCACTGAATGGTGACAGATTGGTGCGGAGGAGAGGGGAGGTGTTAGAACAATGGAGCCCAGCTTACCATCATTACTGCATGCTAATCAGCAGTGCTGCTGCACCACCAGTCGGTGCTGCAGAGAGTTCAGGGGGATAGGGAAGTCACTGGCTTCAGGGGACTGCAGTCATTTCCAACTAGAGGAGAGAGGGAGGAAACTGACATATATGTGCTGGCACTCTATCAATGCTTGTTTGAGCCAGTGGGTCTTCCAAGGCAGAGACTGATCTCTGTGGCCTGCATTATCACCTCCCCACACTTGAAATGTCTTGGTAATGAAAGATAAATTGAATGGATTGGAGTGTTTTTTAAGGGATCCGCTGCAATACAACCTATCACGATATGATTTAAGAGAGAAAATTTATGTAAGTTAATGGTTGAGATTTTCAACAGTGATAGTGCTGCTCGAATACTATCTTGTACAGTATCTGCCCAAATGTATTTACCACTGATTGAGTTTATCTATTGTATGTTGCAAGAAGTTTTGAATATATTCTCTGCAACAAAAAGTAGGTTCCAGCATTATTAGTTATTGGTGCATTTAGTAATTTATTTACAAAGGACAAATTAATATACTTAAAAGACATAGCCTTTGCCTGTTTGCAAACTGTTTCTCAATAATTTGTAATAAGATGATTATTATGCCCTCCTCCTTTGACATATTTCGCAACTGCAGTTGTAACTGTAATGCGGCACTAGTTGCAACACATATATTGCTTAATATTGACGTGCATGCCATTTATCCGTTGATCATCTTTTTAATTATCATTGCTTTGTTGGTGAACAACAAAAATGGCTTTGAATTGCTTTACAGCAATATTCAGCTTTTACTAAAACTTGCTGTATACCATACAACAGTAGTGTATTAAGATGGAAAATACAGTTGATTTTTTTTATTAATTTATCGTTTTTTTTTGTTTGTTTTTTTTTGATGAGGACTTCAAAATCTGCAGTCACAGTTTTTTTCACACCACAACCTAAAAATATTTGTTCAGCTGGACTCAGGGTTTTGTCTGATGCTCGGAAAATAAATATGTACTGTTAATTTTCCAGGAAGCACCATCGTATCTTTTAATTACAACATTTGGAGAGTTAGTTGAGTGGCTCTTCACCAGTAGCACAAAATGTTTGCCCCTGCTTTGTTCTTTATATGTTGACTATATTTGTGGGGGAGTTGGAGTCAGACTTCAGTGACAGGATTCATAATGACATAAAAAAGTTCTTTTATCTCCCTAGAAATAACATCTGTTATTTAAAGCCTGAGATTACCGTGCCATTAATATCAAGCTATATATATATGCTTATGATATATTTAGAGTATCTCAACACTGCAAAACAAACCATTGCATTTTACTGTTTCTATTGTTAATGTTTTTGGATCATCAACAATATAGACAGAGACCACTCCACTGAGTAATTATTTTAAACAAATACTCCTCTAAATATTTATACATTGTTTATAAACTCATGCCATTGGTGGGAAGATATAACACGAGCAACAACAACAGAAAAAAAAAAAGATTGTTAAAGGGTTTATTCAAATCATAACAAAACAGAGAGATAGCAAGTGCGTTAAGGTCACCTGGGTAGGATGCCCTCTCAACATCAATGTCGTTCAGATAATTAACAACTTAGGAGAGAAACATATTCATCTGTCTGTGCACTGGTCACCATTGGCATGAGGGACTGCCAACTCTCATGGCGTAGTGAGCTGAGAGTATCACCTCACAGTTGTCTTGCCATGCGTTGGGCTCCTCGTGCTCTCTGTGCAGAAGTGGTAGAACTGACTTTGTGTTCGATTAAATGTGTTGAAGCCATTGCTGCCTGTGCAAAGTCTCAGAACAGCCCCTCTCCATAGTGTGTTTGTTTCAGTGCTGGTCTGAGAGCCCTGATTTCTGGAGCAGAGATTTGGCAGTCACAGCAAGTGATGACAGAGGCAGTGGTGAGATCGCACCCAGAACCCCAAAGGAGGCTCACATTTCAGGCGGATAAGAGGCTTGTTCAATACACAGAACACAAAAGCACTGATCAGGGTAATGCTGATGATACCATTGTTCTGGAAATCGTATCGTTCGGTTGCAATAATGAAGTGTACTTTAGCATGTTTTCTTGGGGACCGCTGCACAAAATCTTGGACATTTCTAAACTTTTGGAAGACATTTTGTTGCCAATTTGAAATAATAGTGCAACTTCAATTCTGGCTCACAAGATATCCTCTATTATTTTAGCATCCCTCTGTTAAATCAGTGTAGGTTGTTTTTCCATCATGACACATGGGGGTGGGGTGGAGCTCGGGGATGTTAGTGGAATGATAACTTGCACTTCAAGGGTTAAGGCGGCATGAAAGAATCCATTCTCGGTTTAATGACCTAGCCTTGCTGGGCGAGGACGACAGGGAACATGCTCTTGACTTGTACTGAATTTGCCAATTAACACCTCCAATAACAGGCTGCCTCTGAACATCACCAATGTAGGGAGAGGAGGAGCAGCTCTCATGCACTTTGTTTTTCAGCCTCTGATCCTATAATGATAAGGTCTATGATTTCTGCATGCACTGAAAATTATTTTGTCTTACACACCGGCTAATTTTGCTTTAGAGAGGCATTTTGTATAAATTGTTGCATTGACTACCACGATGATTCCCGGCTCGGTTGATGAGCTGTTTAGCCATTGACTGTCAGACTGGCAATGATGTTGGAAATGTTTTATTTTTTCACATGCTGCATGAATCCTTATGTACTTGTTGGACATTCTATTTTCGCACTTGCCCATATGGCCATGTGCAGCTTCAATTAGACACATGACTGGTATCTAAGATACACAGCACTAGATTATGTTTTTCCCTTCTTATTGTTTTACACGAAAATAACAAATAATACTGTCCTTGATAGTTATGACGGAGAAGACGTACCCCTTTAAATAAGGTTTCTGTTCCTGTCCACCCCTCTAGTTTCACACATGCTTATCAGACCTCCAAACAACACCTAGTGCAGGTGTGAATATCTACATCCCCAGTGAAAATCACAGTAGGTCCTCTTGTGTTGTCCTCGGAGTCCTCTTACATGCAGTGGTGCCTTTGCATTGGGGCTGAGATGCTGGTGGCTAACAGCAACTGTAGAAACACCTTTGTCTATGTGCAAGGTGGACATCCTTACACCAACTGTGCTTAATGAATGAAAAACTCACTCCCAGATCTAATTGAAAAGGGTGCCTAAGTGTACAGTAGCTGGTTAGAGCCCGACCACAGTCACACCATAACACAGTGGTTTCACAATTCATTAGCAGGTACTTTAACAATATGCAATAATTGAAAGACGCCTTAATAATTGATATCAGTTCACACCATAGAAAAGGTGGAGTGATCCATCTAATGATGTTAATAAATTGTAGTGGAGTAGGACATTGAAGATAACACTTTAGGTGTGAGCTGTGTACTGTTAGGAGGACAAAGGCCTTGTCCTAACACTTTGTCAACATAACAGATACAGACACTATGAGGATGTTAGTCATGTTCATGTTAACAAGACTGAAGAAACTTGCATTTGCAGAAGGTTACCGGATATATCTCTCTTATATTTCTGCTGACCTCCCTTTGTCATGTGTGGAAAAATATTAACCCTACTGGAGACGTTACGTACAAATCCATTCATTTATTCAGTGTTAAGAAACCATCTGGCTCGGGTAGAACTGAAAGTCATCCTGGCAGGCCAGTTTCCTGACTGACACCTCATAGAATTAGTGGGAGGATGGCTTCATTTACCACCCAGTGTCTTTGCTCAGCTCAGACTATATGGCTTATCATCCTGTTCTTTGCTGGGCTCTAAGCTCAGATATGAATTGAAAAGCCTCTGTCGTCCAGGAGCCCCATTTATCTTAAGTCTTTGTTACAGCATTAAACAGCTTCAGCATTTTTGGCTTGTTGTTTATTAGTCTTAGATAGTGAGATATAACACTTTTTGTGTTCTCTTTGTGGAAGCTGTGAAAATGGCACGCCATATGTAATGCACTTGCTTGCTGTTGGCCTCGCCAATTCCCCCAAGATCAGTCATTCCTGTGCCAATGCTCACACTCTCTCTTTGTCCTTGTGATTTGATTGAGCTTCTTGCATTGGAAAGATTTCTTTTTGATGCCTAGCTGGGTGTTTAGTTGTTGAATTGATGTCACTAGGAGTCCGGTTAAAATAACCAGAACATACGCATGTTGTTCTGGTTAACAACTTTGATTGTTTTAAATTGTTCTTTAAATCTGTGACAGATATGAACAACAGAATAATAAAACTAAAATAAAACAACATGCTAAGTCACAAATTGTAGTAAACAAGCAATCCAAACTAGATATCCAACTAGATATGAGACAGGTGTAGAAGAAGCAAAGCGTATTCAGGTTATGTTTTTCTGTCTTCTAATTCTGCACAAAACAAATTGGCTGCATATTTTGTTCACACCTTGTGTAACCTGGGGATAGCGAGCGCAATTCTCCCCCGTCATACCTGTGACAACAACCTGCAAAGTGCTCCCAATGCCCTAATCTGCAAGGTAGAGACCTGCTGCCGCTGCATGTAGATGTTGTTTTCTTCTTCCTTAGCTGCTTGTCCCTGTGGTTTTTACATTTACACACCCGACAGAATCACACACGATAAAGGAGAATATGTGAGTGTTTCACAAGCTAGCATTTTTTTTTCAACAAACATGTTGGTTTTCAGTATGAAGCAATAAAGGCGTACTGATGGTGTTTCATTTAGAAATGGCAGTCATACCATGATTTTAGAATCAACAGATGGCCAATAGATTGGTTTAAATATGAGTAACACTACTGGCTGCTTTGGAGTTGGCTCAAGTAGTGGTGTAGTGTACTACTGTCTTATCATATCTCCTTGTGTGAATGATGATGTCATCCTGATAGATGCTACTCAAGTGGGATCAGAACTACTCAGTGATGTCTGCAGAGACCAGCTCTGGGAGATCCCTGTCTGGCTGCATTATTCAACAATACTCCTTACCTCTCCCAGGGAAAAGGGACTGTTGAATATTTGAAAGATATATTTGATTTTTTATTTAAGGGTATAGATTTAGATGGAAGGGAAAGAAATGGAGATGGTACCAGTCGATGCACCCTGGTTGGTCGCCAAGGCAACTTGCCGAGTTTTTCTAACCAATCTATGGGGTTTGTTGGCTGTCACACTGAGGGACGATTTGGACAAGTAGGCTTCTTCGAGCGCCTTTTGACTGCGACTACCCGTTTACTCATCATGATATAGTCACAATAATATTAATAATAATTCACAATATTAACATTCATCATTGGCTCAAAGTGTTGTGGATCAATCAGTACAGTGCAGAAATATTAATCTTAACATGATAATTAAGTCTCATATTCAGCCTTAAAATTGTGTTTTTCATAAAAGAAGTGAAAAAGTCTTCCAGTGGGATGAGATAATCCCACTTGTTTCCAATGCAGTTTCACTTGTTTCAGGATTTTTTCTGGGAACAAGTATAAATATGTTGAAACAAGGCAGAATAAGGCAGATCAGCCCACTAGTATCAAGAAAATGACACAAGTTGATTGACATTGTAAACAAGTGGGATTCTCACATCCCACTGGCAGATTTTTTATCTTCTTTTAATAAAAAAACATAAGGCTGAATATGAGAAGAAATGACTTACAAAGACGAAGATTTTGTACAGTTTATTTTCTGATTATTTTAAATGGTGGTAATTCCAACAGTGGCCTGTTCCCATTAGCAAAATCAACATCACAATCAAAGGGAAATAAAGCCTCTGGTCTTAAAGCTGAAGACTTGGCAACAACAAACAGTTTACAGCTTGAGCAGTTACAGCAGGCCTGGAAGCTTTCTAGTCAACTGGAAATCTTGCTCGATTTTTTTCAGCAAGCTGGGGTGAACCCAGTTCCAGTATATCAGTCCATCCTCTCATGACACCAAGCAAGACCACATGTCTACACCTCAAACTATACTTCAAATTTTGGTTATGTTATGAATGCTGCCCTAGCTTTTGATAATGAGTCTATATTTTGTGAAAGTAAAAGATTCTGAGACTCTCTTGGACTCTTGGGCTGTTTTGTTAAACGAAGTGTATCAACATTTCGGTCGCAGCATAAGAAAAGAAATCTGCTCATTGATAACGTACGGCCATGTCGTGCCAGACTTTGATATTTCAACGTGGCCGAGGAAGAACATGGCTGCAGAACCACTGCTCAGATCCTGACGAGCCAAGCAGAGTATTGATCCATCTGGCTCTGAAGACACTGTCATGTCACCTCTGCATTTAAGTGTTATCTTGTCAGGTTCAAATGATCTAGCTGTCAGATCTGGAAAAAGCTTCTGTGTGATGCTGCTTTGTCTCTAATGTCCAGCTGTTACTACAACAAGCTGTAGCAGCGTGACATTTTAATTCTTGAGTTTAGACTGTATTCTGCATATGTCATGAAAGCCTGGGTTTCCCTATTTTACACCTTTGACATGACTGTGCCTGTGCATGTGCAAGACTATATGTGCATCCACAGTAGTAGTAATAGACAGTAGATTATAAATGAGAGATTACATATGACAGGCAAAATTAATCCAGTATAATCTGTCAGTATTCATACTTTGATTCCCTTCAATTGATGTGATCCATTTCTTCAGCTACCTTTGATAAAAAGGAAAACACACATGAATGTGAACAAAAGCTCAGCAGCAGAGCAAACCTAGTGCAAATTGCTTCAAGATTGATTTCTTAGCCTCTGTTGCCGATTACATTGATACTTAAAGGGTGGGAATCCCACCTCATGCTGAAAGGACAGAAACTATTTCAACCAAGGTGTGGTAACAGGGTGAAAATTTGAAAGCAAGTCCTCTCCCTGCTAATGTACATCACCCGTAATGTTAACACACATATTACACTCAGCGCACTAATTTTCATGTTTTCACTTGCATTTGTTGCAGACGATGTTTCCTTGTTGTATTTTTTCCCCCTCTCTCTCTCTCTCTCTCTCTCGTGAATCACTGTTCTGTGTCCAATGTCTAATTTAGAGCCAGTTTACCGAGTTGCCCGGTCATTTGAAGAGTGGATCGGATGGTTTTTGGAGATGCTGCAGGCCGGAGAGGGTGTACGGCTGCTATAAAAGCAACAGCAGGACACCAGTCAGTAGTTCACACTTGTTGGAACACACTGGTGGGGCTGTGAAGATGGATCTCGTCTTCACTATGAGGTACTGTCTGTCTTTCTCCTCTTTCTAATCTTTGAGAGAAATGATGGCCCTGTGTGATGCATTCTCTATTTCTGGCATTTCTCGAACGTACCTGGCATTCTTGTCCCTGTATCTCTCTCTCTCTTTTCAAACCTAGATGTAAAAATTCTGATTAGCCTTGTATAAAATGACAAAATTTGTTAAGAAGCCATAAGAGGATACACCACTTTCCGCAGATGTTTGTTTGCAGCGGAGCAGATGTAAGTTGTGGAGACATAAAATCATGTCACATTTATTTTTCCCCTCAACCTGGAACATGGTTTCCTTCCCTGTAGAATTCAGAACTGATCATTAACCTTTCCTTTGGTTCCTTCCCTTGCCTGGTCACATTTCCTCTCTATTTGGTTCCTGGCCCCATATGCCACTTTCCTATTTCCTGCCTGCAGACAGCAGGGAGTAGCTCTATTATCACCTTCCTAGAGCTGTCTTTGAATGTGAGAGGCAATTCCATTTCACTCTGCCATAGGGAGGAGGAGGAAAGAGCCGCACCATAGAGCACACAGAAATTGGTTTAGGGTTACCTCTCATAGCTGAATGTAAGGGTGCTTTGTTTTTCTCCTCGTATTGCTTAGATTGAGTGGATTACCTGATGCATTGTCTCTTGCGAAGGTGTAGATATTTGTAGAAAACTTCCAAATCTGAACAAAGGTTAAGTACCGTGTATCATGTCTTGTTGTTGCGTGAACACTTCATCGTTAGCTTCACTTAGAAGTAGACCTCTGAAATATTAACAAGCCTAAAGCAGCTATATTACACTGCTGTGAAGCTGTGCTAAACATATTGAAAATGCTTTCACTCTCAAGTGTGTTCACTCATCCATTTTGCGCCGTTTCACTCTAAGGTTGTGTTATTTCTGGGCTTGCCTTTTTGGATCTTATACCAGCTTTTATCAGCCACTAGTTCTTTGGAATGGTAGGGCTCTTGACAATATTGCTCCTGGATAAATTAAACATGAGTTACGTAGAGTGATAATCTGTGGGCCTCTCTTTTCACACTGCATTCCCAATGAGCTGCGTGTTGGCCTGGTGTTGTTGCCTGTGATTTTAATGAAGATTATTCTTGTAACACGACAATCGCCTGCTTGCTCCCATTCTACCCCGAACCCAAAATATCTTCTCTTCAAATCGAGGATTTGTGCATTTTCTTTTTGGGGTAAATTCAAATCAGCCACGGTTTTATTTGAAAAGTGTCTCTGTCACAATTCGATCACCAATATTTCATGCATATGATTCATAATCTTCACCTAGACTGTTAAAATGTTGATGTGGATTTATCAGATAATGTTTCTGAGCAGCTGATTTCAGATCACATTGTGAAAAATGTCCACAACAAGCATCATTTAAACCTGTCTATTAAACAATATATTGTAATTATGACTTTGTAATTAGTACTGACTGTATAGATTATCAGATGTTCATCAAGTCCAGGCAGTATAGGCTCACATCAAAAAGGGAAAATCTTAAGTTACCAGAGAGATACTTCTCTTTTCCATTGTAGGGCTGGGGGCCAATAGTGCCTGGAAAATCTCAGAGGAGTCTAAAAGGAGTAAGTGCACACTTCATGGCATGGCTACTCTTAAAATGGAACTGATGTTTTATAAATAATTTCAAAGTTACAAACATCAGCCTCACAATCACAGACATTCAATGATATTCATTTGGCATAAGTCAGTTTCATTTCTGTATGCTTTTCATCAGAAATGGCTTAAAAAGTAGAGTTAGCCTGAATTTTTTATGCTGTGGGCTTACTGGGGACAGTGGCCAATGTTCTTCACTTGCAGACGTCTGACAGTGCATGGCAGCAGAAATAACAAAATGGTCACAAACCCCAACTGCACTCCCTGGGTCACACAGCCCCCTTAATATTTAAAGAGACTAGCAACAAACCGAACAGTTGATAACAGGTCAGTAGCAGGTGATAAAAGAAGTTTTAGTTGGGACATTAGCCCTTCTGTACACTTTGTGATTTCTGACATTATATCCTGGCCATTAGTTAAGCCAAATAATGCACATCAGGGAAGCAGGCATTGCTCTCAGGGGAGGTTTTACCTGAAGAATTACATGTCAGAAGTGTTACTTCTGTAAAATTAATCAAACATGTATTTTGGATTTCATGACCTGTCATCATCTGTGCTCATGTTACTGTTTTTTTTTTTTTTTAATGGTAGAGCATAATTGAACAATGTGATAGCTTATTCTCTACCACAGAATCGTACTGTCACATCCATAAGAGTGGGTTAATTACCGTGCTGTCATGGTCTTGTTAAGGTCAGAGAAACAACTAATAGGACAACGTGTTTTAAAATCCTTCTTATTCATGGGATAAATAAGTATAGTGCAGTGATATAGTGAATATGTAATGACATGATTGTATATTCATGTTTTGTACTGGGCCCTGGTTATGTCCTGGCAGCACACTGCATACAGAATGAGAAGGGCATTTTTGTCTGTGTATCATTTACAACTTAATGTAATCCAGTATTTCATGATGACTCATCGACGTTGAATTGGAGCATTTGTCATGAACAAAATGTCTTAGAAGTGTATGAAACCACAAAACAATAAGGGCAGAGAAATGGATAAAGGTAACATGAAAATAATGACGTGTGAAAATACAATTAACACACACTACTTGTGCAAATTACAGATCAACAACTAAATTTATACAATACAGAAGACTCCTGCATAATGTAAAGATCAGCTTTGTTTCTATGTCACCCTTCCGCTTTCTGTAGCAATTCAATTTCCTTTGCAAACTTAGATTTATTTACATAATTAAGAGGTAGTTGGTGATTGGAGGATGTAAATAAATTGGTAATAGGTGTAGAGGTAAAGAGAATCAGGGGCCAAAATCTGTGCTTTTTTAAGTTTGAGCCCTAGTTTTCTTTCATTGTACTGTTATCCAGATGAAGAAACAAATATATAATTTAGTTTTTTTTTTGTTTTTTTTTTAGTAAGAACTGCCCTTATAGTGTAAGTTCTGGTATAGTTATTAACTATTGAGATCTGAGAGCCATTTGACTTGTGTTTCTTCTGTATGTCATGATCACCTGTCCTGAGGTTAATTTGCTGTGAGCTTTGTGGTAAGGCAGCGCAGTGGGCTCTGGCTAGGTGACCCTTAAAGGACATGAATAATGAGCGGGTGTAGGAGTGCACTTCTGGGTAGACATAGACGCGTGTCTTGGTGTGTCCAGGGAGGACGGCTAATAAGGGTTTAAAAGCCACAACTGTCCACACCGCCCCTTAGCAGGCCACCAGCTGTCTTTTCTTTCAGAAAGCACCCTGATTCCTGCTGACAGAGCAGATCACTGATGGCAGGAGACCACTGGGGGAAATAGTTATCTTAGCGTCGCACAAACAAAGCACCACCACACTTTATCAAATTAGTCCTACTGCTTAATTAAAGTCTTATGGTAAATATCGGCCTCATCTTCCTCTTATCAAAATGCCAGGAAAAAGGGGAAGAAATACTTCAACTTGATTTATTGATGGAAATTGCAATGTGACGTCTGGCAAACAACATATAAATAACTTAAGGGCCATCTTAAATGCATTCCCATGAAATTTTTAGTGCTACTGTAATATAAGCCACTACCTGTCATGAATCCCAAATAACCTTGGCTCTATCCTCTTAGTTCAGCCCAGTGTGCCTCATCCCTTATTACTGGCCTGACAAGGAAATGTTTACCCATCCGACAAGAGACAAGCCATTTCATAGTCAGAAAAAGCAATTTCACCTGACTGGAGTAGCACACTATGTCCCCATATCCTTGCTGGCTATAATTTTGTTGTCATTTTGTGTGCTGTGATCACATCATTGAAGTGACAGTACTGGGCATTAGGTAAAGTCCCTAAGCTGGTGCTCACTTTCAGGCTTTTTCTCTCCTTGTCATTCACATTGATTAGATTAGACCCAGGTGGCAAACAGATTTCTTTGGCACAACAATAAAAATGGTGATACAGCTCTCTTAAAAAAACCCACTGATTTATGCCCAACTGAATATTGCAAACTGGAACTGGTGATACTACACAGGCACATTCTATAATTATCCATTTTGTTATTCTCGCAGATTATTTTAGGATAGAGCTCTGATGTATAGGTTGTAGTTTTTCAGGTTCTCCGGAGAACGTGAGCTATTTCTGTCCCATGCCTGCAATGACTCCAACAACATGTTTGACAGATTGTTGATATACTGTCACATATACTGCCAATATAGCATACAGTTAAAAATATTCTGATTTATTCCTCTGTGTATAGAAATGGCAATAAACACTGATCCTAAAACAAATAGGGAGCCGCACATTAAGCTCAGCTGGTCAATGGAGCGTTTGTGCGAGGCAGAGGGCAGAGTTCCTAAACCTGCAGGATACCTCCCAGGGGGGGCGAGGCTGGGCACGGGCACAGCAATCAACCCCCTCCTCTTTGGTTATGTCCACTAGCTACCTGGGCCAATAGGAACAAAGCACTCAGGCTAATAAACAGGCACCACAGCACTGAGCAAACCAACTGCTGTATGGCTGATTCAACAATTGGTTTGCTAAGGGAAATAAGCAAGCCCAGTTTGCTTATTAAAGATGAGTGATGGAGTGAACCATAATCCTATAATGAGGAGAGTAGAGGGGGGTGACCTCTCCAGCTTGGGCACAAGCAAGCCTGTGCTTGCATGTTTCACAGGATGAGATTACTGGACCCTATATCCCTACTGTAATGACCTCTCTTGTTAGCTTCACTGATGCATGACTGTTCTTTACAGATATAAACCCATTCACTTCTATGCACCCACTATTGAAATAGGGCTTGGCTTTGGTTCAGACTCTCATTTCAGGCCCATTGCATGGGTAAAGATATCGTCCCAGTAAAAAAGTGCAGGGCAAAATATCCAAGACACACTGTATGTACATACAAAATTAAAATGTTTTTATTTTACATGGCAATATATTGTTTAAAAAGACAAACACATTGCGGCCTTGATTTAGGTCTGCTAAACTTGACTTATTCTAACTAGTTCCATCAATGGCACCCAAATCAGACACAATTTGGTGACAATATCAATGAAAAAAAAAATAAAATAAAATAAAAACAAACAAAAAAAATAATAATAATAAATAATACTGTGCAAGTAATGGTTTTAAAAGTGCTATTTTTTTTAACTGGCATATATTAAATTACACCTTTTGAATAGGATGAATGTGTGACTTGGTAATATCCCAGTCAGATGTTAAGTATGAATGTGTTGGTCATGGTTGCAGCCATTAGTCACTGCAGTGGAGACTGGTGACTGTGGTATAACAGACTACAATACCTTGCCATTCCAACTTCTTTAATTAAAACGCATTTTTATAAATTTCCAACCAGCAATGCTCAGTTATTTATAATTTCATTCCATTAGATTCACATGCTCTTTTCCATTTGTAATTTTTATGGATTGAATTCCAGCCAGTGAGAAAAGAGAGACGTGTTTAATCTGAAAACCACTGCAGATGAAACTGACAAATTGCTCAGCGACCAGCAACCTTCTGACATTAAACAAACTTCAACTTTATGATAATATATTACTGTAGAAATTTCCAGACAAGAATATCTTTGATATATTTTTAATGACAACCATATATAAACGTAGAGAACGACTGGACACAATCATACAAAAATGTGTGGTAAATCCTCATGAGAATAAACTTTCTTAGGCCTATAATGGGCCATTGCTAAAACAAATAATAAAAATGCCTAATATACTTCACCGTGGTTTTTAAGCAATATCCCTTAACATTTAGTGTTTTTGGACTTTTGGTTTCTTTTCGATTTATTTGCCAGAACGCCCCCTGTTATCAGTCCACTGGTTCATAAGTTTAGGGCATAAAATATTTACCAGCACTGGGACTCATAAACACATCTTCAAGGGACGCCGTGATTTCACGCTATATCACAAACATTTTAAAGCATCAGATGCACTGCCTGTCATAGCCTGTCAGTTTTGGTGTGTTAATAATATATCTTTGTTTCTACGGTAGACATCCTTTGGCACTCATAGCACATAAATAGGTAAATAACGCAGATAAATAGGTAAATAACGCAGTTGATGTTGTGGCCAACCTCTGTTTGAGAAAAAAAAAGTAAACTCACTCACAACCACAATTTTTTGACAAAGTATTATTGATATGCTTTTGAAAAACAACACGGCTACGAGGTATTTACTTTTAACAGATATATGCTCCTACAAACAAATCACTTTGCGCGCACAGCGCTCCTCAGATTGTCCTAATTAAGAGCTGTCTAATTAAATTACCGTCTTGAGCTAACCAATGGCGATACTTGTTTCATTAGCAATGCAGGGAGAGTGATGGAGAGAAAATCCTTCCTGATTGCAGGATGGTGTCAATTGGCTAATTTGCTGCCTTCGACAAAGTACCTCAAACCATAGCAAGGCGTTCTCATAGCGTTAGATTAGGTAAGGCGTGTGCAAAGCTTGTGATATAGATTGAGCTTATAGTGGTCTGCTATTGAGCTATGCAGGTCGAGAATTGCATCTCGCCAGCCAGTGATCTCTCCAAGAAATTTATGAATGTGGGCAGTGGCTTTCCAAGCTCCGATGGATCTGAGCTCTCGTTGCAGGACCATCCTATTATATCTGCAAGTGACAACCTGGGGAGAAGTTCACCTCTGAAAAAAAACTCTAGGGAGATGACGAATCAGTCAGAGGCAGACAATTTTCCCGACTCCAAGGACGCATCAGGGGACGTCCAGAGGGGCAAACTCTCTCCTGATCTTCACGGAGTCTCTGACATCCGTCATAATTTCGATGGATCTGCTGGAGAAAGGTGTATCTTTTCTCCATCTACCCAGCCACAGTCAGTCTCAGCAGCTCCAAGTGCCATGTTCCCTTATCCGAGTCAACATGGACCAGCGCACCCTGCTTTTTCTATTGGAAGTCCCAGTCGTTACATGGCCCACCACCCGGTCATAACTAATGGAGCTTACAACAGCCTTCTGACCAATACCTCTCCGCAAGGCTACCCAGCAGCGGGCTACCCTTACGCACAGCAGTATGGACACACTTACCAAGGAGCGGCGTTTTACCAGTTCTCCTCGGCACAAGCTGGACTGGTCCCGGGGAAAGCCCAGGTGTATCTGTGCAACAGGGCCCTGTGGCTTAAGTTTCACAGACACCAGACAGAGATGATCATCACAAAGCAAGGGCGGTTAGTATCCATTATCCTGCTCATCTGTCAAAACGCGTGCGTAAATACGAATTAGTAGATTTTGGGGTGCTGCAATGTGAAGCATTTTATTAAAAGTAAAAAGCTAATTTGCATTAAATGGAAATACATTTTTACAAAAATATAAAAAACGATAAAGGCCTTTTGGCATTATACTAAGGCAAGCTGCTCGTAGATATCATAGGAGAATTTTGTGAATTTTGTGCGGTCCATACAGGTAAATTTTTATTTGATGTGTTACTGTATCACTGATAAATATAAGACCATATTCTAAATGTTTTTATTTATTTTCCACAGA
>OMKZ01019563.1:100173-116893 GCA_900302535.1 Neoniphon sammara
TTGTTTCATGGCAATGATTTAGTATATAGATTATTGTTTGTTTTTTTTTTAATTTTTTTTATGCGGATTTCACTCCAGCCACAACCCCATTATCTCTATCACAAAGCTAGACCTACTGCGTGGGGTGTAAACTGATCTGGAAAAAGGCGATAGTTATTCTTGTGTAAGAAATCGATACAGGTTTTAATGAAATAACTACCTGGAGAGCTTTGAGCAGGTGTGGCCCAACAGATTCACCGACTCACCTGTAGCTAAAAGGGCTTTGTCTGCTCAAGAAAGTAATTACAGAGGTCAGTGAGGGAAAGTGCAATTAAGTTGCTCATTTAGTGAGCTAGGCTGTGACTGTCAGCCATGTGGTGTGAAGATGTGTTTTTAAACTGGAGTAAAATGAAATGAAATGAAACATAACATAACTTACTGGTAGCAGATAGACTGATGTGAAGATGAACTTTTCTGTGCTGCACATTATGTTTTCACAAGTTATGTCCTGTTACTTTTCGCTTCATATTCGTAAAAGTCGTTCTGACAGGTGCCCTATTCATCTAGTAATTTGACACAGGTGACCTCCTCTCTCCGCGTTATATAAGTTGGGCAACAGATTATGGTTTACATTTATAAAATGCAGCAAATGCATAACAAGAGGAGAATGCTCCAACATGTAAACACGTGAAATGCAGGCAGAAAGATTTGCACACAAACATGCACACAAAAAATTCCATTTGTTCACATTTTGTGAGAATTGACTCTGCTTTATCTCTAGCCTAAGTTTGAAAATGAATCCAGATGAATGAAAATGAAGTCTGTTCCTATGTGCTCTGGCTCACTGTGCCTTTCTAATATTTTTTTTTTCAGAGATTTGTTTTCATTTTCCATTTGCAGTTTAGATCAAAACTTTTTCCATTTAGTTCTCTTGTCAGCTGAAGGACTGTGGGTTTTCTCTGCTGTCAGTGTCTCATAGATCACACTACTTTCAGATGACTTTGTCCAAGTGATGAGAGGGCTCAGCCTGACTGAACTGCAGACCATCTAAGAATCTCACATGATAACACATTAGCAGAGCTTTGGAACAAAACATTTTGAATATACAGTATATAATATATTTTGAGATATACTCGTTTAGGAATCCCAGGAGATGTTTGAAGTTCTCATGAACCATGAATACTCATGAAGCTATTTAAACTGAAGTGATGATTTATTGTCTTTCAGGCCCACCCTTCTTTCCCATCTGTTGGGCGTAAAAGTGTGGTGAGTTGTGTAACATTCTTTGCGTTTTTAATTAAAATAACTAAATGCAATATGGCTTGACTAATGTAAAACTATACAATCTGTTAGTGTACATTATTGAAAGCATTTTGATAGATTAAGGTAATTGATTTTTCTCAGAATTTCTGTAGATTGCAAGGTAATGGTAGGATGGGTTCAGTGGCCAAGCTGCAGCTGCTGGAAATATTCCCAGAGAGGCCAAGAGGATTTGGTGCAATGTGATGCACCACGCTGATCCATAACATTTGTTAGAAGGAGAGAGCAATGAGGGACAGTGGCTTGACACAAGCTTCATCCTGGTCAAGCTGTTGTAATCTCATGTGGGTCTGGTAGGTATGTAAGCTCTCTGTCACACACAGTTGTTTGAAAGAGGAGGAGAGCATAAGCGATGCTTCCTCCAGGCAAGGAGTTTGCACAGAGCCAGCCCTGACAGAGACAAAAGTGAAAGCCTTTTCCTCTGTGATCATTGATCCTCTTGCAGTCCAGAGATGGATGCAGGCATTAATTCTGCTCAGATGAGGGCTCAAGTCTGCAAACCTCCTTATAGCAGCTCCAAAAAAAAGAAAAAAAAAAGAAAAAAAAGGGAATTAGGACTAATGTGTTCCTCTCTTAACGGGGAAGTAGTCTAAGTTTATAACATAAACATTTAAGGATTACAGTGCATTTTATGGTACATGAAAGCCTGTGCAGTTAATGACATTGCTTCTAATGATGGTTCCAAAATGGCCACAACCATCTGTAGTGTGTGCTACATCCTGTGATATCACTTAAGCTGCAACAGTTTGAATGGCAGTCCTTTGGTCTAATATGATTTTACTAGTGATTAGGCTATTACTAGTTAAAAAGTGGCAGATGTTGCTTATATATAGATTTTCCTATAGGGATGAATTCGACCTTATATTTCAACTTTCTTTTACTGTCTCTCCTTTTTTCTCAGGATGCATTTTGTATGATTTGGGATATTTGGAGATATCAGATAATAACAGACATTAGATAGATACTCTAACAGCTTAATATCCTAGCATCTCTTTTGTCCAATTAATCTCTTTTCACACAGCACAAAAATGTGTCCTCAAGACAGCTTTGTGGGTGAGTGTGATGTGGGCCTCTTGCAGATTTCAAGCATGGCTGTCTGATCCTTTCACACAGAAAAGGAAGCCATCATGGCAGTTGCTTCACACCTGCCTTTTTGTGCTGTTAGGAAAGAGCTGAATTGATGCTGTTGCACATTCTTCTTTAACAAATAATATGAGGACAAAGCAGGTGAGCCCCACTTTAGAGACAGAGGTGGTCAAAGTGAGGGAAGTGGGCCACAACCCAATGCTTCTTTAAGGCAGAATGTTTTTGCAATCTGCAGCTTATGTGCAAGACAGTTGCATATTGTATGTGGACTAAAATGCTCTATATTTTAGCAGCAAATATAGGCATTTTAATCTGATCCTGGCCCAGTGTATTTGTCCTCAGATTAGCAACACAGCAGCATGGCCTCACTAGCCTGTCCAGCCCATGTGGCAGTGCAGCTGTGAACAGCAGTGCCCTTCATTATCATAATGCCTTGATGGTCAACTGGTGGTCAAGATGGCCGAGGGGAGAGCTATTAATAACACATAAGCTTTCAGTATTTTCATACAAAATCTATGATATTGGCTAGTGTAATAAATGCCTCTGATGTGAATCTGTGTTTAGGAAGAGCCACGTTGCGTGCATTCTGCAGAACTTCATGCAGCACTTAATAAACACAGTGGTGTGTGTTGTGTTTATTAAGTGGGTTTCTCAACCCCAGCTGCTTGCTGTGCAGTGATATGGGGTTTAAGTGCTGCTTGGATTTACATGAAATGACTGCATCAGAATGGGTTTTACATTAAGTCCATACCATTGGTACACTAATCCACAACAGCACAACTCTAGGAATTAATCATGTCAAAATATTTACAATTTTTATTCAGTTGATGTAATTAATGTTTTATCACACATTTCTCCACTGAACATTTTAGGAGCTGTATTGTGTAAGGACATTTTCTGCAATAATGGTTGTGATCCAGGAGTTTAATGCACATGGGATGCTTTCTGTTTTTGCCAAGTGAATAAAGCACCCATGTAGTTTGGCATACACCTCCCGAGTCTTATTCTCATTTTAAGTAGATTGTACTTAAATATAGGTGACTGTCTCAATGAAACCTATACACGATGTCTTGTGGAGTTTGCTGTTCTTGTATTTTTTTGTTTTTTTGTTTTAAACAGATGCCAGTAAATGGGCTGCCGGTGTTGCTCCTCCAGCTTGTACAGTAGTGGCCAGTCACCTCAGTGCACCCCGCTGCAAACTTGTAATCTACTGACAGCACTAGCTATGTCACCTCCATACTGCCTTGCCCTCTCATTAGCATTCCAGTTTACTGTATTTGGCTGTAGCCCATCTGATAAAACATGTAAACAATTTAGCTGTGAATACTCATGTGGAGTTGTGACAGTGTGTTGGCGGTCAGATTCAGAGGTGTCTGTGGTTCATTGCTGAAGAGCTACAGTGTTTCTAGGTTCAGTTCAAGACATAGAATTATCAGCGGAAGCAAAGTTAAAGCAGGAGAAGAAGAGCTACTTCACAACAGATTTTTTTAAGAACTGCTCAATTACAGATAGTGAATCAGAGAGAATTCTACTGGTTTTCACTTTACTTTGCATCTGTCTTCCTTGTCATCTTCTTCCCTGGGTATTACATAAGCAGCAAACATCAGCTCTTATTAACACCACTGATCTGACTCTAATCAACCAGATCTAGGCTCTCTAAGCTGTCTAAGCCATCTTTCGTACTAAGACCTGACTTTCATACACTCCTGCTGTATCTCTCTGTGTTGAGGTGTCAGACATTTTAAGTGGATGTGCAGTAATTTCAATCAGATGGGGAATGGGCTTCCTTTTATGATCTGACAAAAGCCCTGTGCTTTGGAATATATTCTTTTTACAATGTTTGTTTAGAGTCACTTTCTTGTTTAAATGTTTGTGTAGCCTGGTGACATCATGAAACTCAGATACAGGCAACAATATGAACATGCAGTTTGGATGAAGTCTAGGCAGAGTAAGGCTAAATGGGGCATGCAGATTGCAGCAAGACAGCAACATAATATAATAGCTGATCATTCAAACATTTCTTCTGTTTTGAGTCATAGCCTAAAGACTTGTTCTCTCTCTCCCAGACTTAAGAGCAAGTGTAATATATTGTTGTACCTTTGGAAATAAATGGTTGATGGCAGGAAGATAGTTAAATATTTTTGTGATAATATGATAATAGGGTAATTGTTACATTCTTAAGGAGAAAGCTAACTGTATTGTTTCTCAAATGGACTCAATGAGACAAATCTCTCTTTTAAGTAATCACTTTCAAGCAGTGATTCACATTTTGGGTTTATGATTTTATGGAAGCAAAGTCCCATTAACAAAGACAGTAAAAAGAACTGAAACTGAAGGTCTGTCTTAGTAGGCAATTTGTTGCCCTGTTATGAAAAGCTCTCTGTGCGGACTTAGATGATCCCGTTTCCTCTCCAAGACGAGGGGACTTGCAATTAGTTTCCATGGAAACTGTGTTGTTCAGTTCGATAATGTGTTTGTTCATAAAGCCCACTACTGCAAGGGAACACCCGGGTCAGCAAGCACTGAATTTTATGTTCAGCATGCTTGTGCTTTGATAGAAGATGGATACTATACTACAAGATTTACACTTTTTCCATGAGGTACATTTTGCTGTGTTGTCATAACTGTGTACTGGAAAAAAATGTTTTTTAGAAAGGTAGCAACAAGGCTAACAAAGTCTGATCGTATGTATTCTGACAGCACTGTGTGTATGTGTGCACTGTATGTGTGTGTGTGTGTGTGTGTGTGTGTCTATGTATCCAACAGAGGCATGACGATGAGGCTGTGGTGGACCGAGGAGGGACTCGCTCCCAGCTGAAAACCAACTTTGAGCAGGAGGATCTTGAAGGTATGTGGACAGACGCGCCGGTGATTAGAATGCAGGAAGGAAGGGCTCGAGCGCTGAAAAGGCTACTGCAGCAGAGCCCACCTACGCTGGCCTTAGAAAGACGGCTTCCTCTTGACAGCTTTTCCATATTTCCCAGAAGATAAGAGCAGAGTGGGAGGTAGAAACTGTGGGTGAGAAGCCTCTGCATCAGCAATTTCATAATCGCTGCAAAACAGGGACAAATAAAAACAAGGATCCAGGTATTTCCACGGATGGATGGATGCAGATAACAGCATGCACTTTGCTTTCCTGATCCAAATAGTAGTAAAATCATCTATCATGTCTTAAACGAATCTTGAGCCTCTCTGTGTGTTTCTATTAGCAAATCTGGCCCTGTCCCTAATGTCTGGTAGCCTGTGACTATGTATGGCAGGACAGTGTTGAAATCACATGTTTAGTGTGGGTATCCAGGATCTCCCAGAGTAGTGGCTGTCTCATGCCTGGCCATTTGCTAGTAGGACTGCTAGACTGCTAGAAGAACCTGGCTGAGGACATGAGATGACACCAGACGAGCTTCATTTGTAAGTGACAGGTTTTAGCATGGACCCAGAGGCAGAGAACAGGCAAGCGACAGAGGAAGAGATCAAAGGTTTTACTTCTCACAGTATGAAGCAGATACAGCGTGCAAGGACACATAAAACCAGATTACTCTGCATAAAATAAGCACTAACCCACAAAAACCTACCATACCTGACCCAACTGCTGAGAAGGTCGACAGCATGAAAACAGGGATTGGATAATGATGCTTTCCCCCTGTGAGTAACTGAATGCAGGGAAATGCTTAATGTGGAGGAAAGAGCTCCTTCCTTGTCTTATCTGTCAGCACCGGGTGTTTCAGGACCATGGTCAGCGGCAGTCATATCAGTGAGGTGCAATTGAAAACACATTCTTTGATTAACTTAAGCCCAAGGCATCACGCATCTGTGGAATCGCAATCCCTGTCAGTACCAGTTTCTCTTTGGAGGTCAACAGGAAGAAAAAAATAAAAGAAGGAAGGAAAGAAAGCACACTGAATGCTGCAGGATGCATTAGGGTGTGTTCTAATGTCATGTATATATGTAATGAATGTAATATTGAAGTCAAAATTAACCCAAAAGACTTGGAAAGACTTGAATCAAATTTGCAAGAGGGGCCATCAGTAAAGGAGACAGATGCTATTACACATTGGAAATGCCATATTTTTGGTTTTGAAATGGACAATATACAGTATTTTTTTTAAGTTTTCTAAGCATAGACTATATTGAAATACTGGTGTTATATACTGTATTTATGCAACGTCTTAGTATAGTCTTACATTTTGGATAGCATTGTACTGTATGTGAAGTGGTTGTCTGAACCTTCATTTCACAGTATAATTAGGTGTGAGTGGGCTGAGTCACTTAACATCGACAACAAAACAGAAGAACACATGGGAGTACACACACGGACACGCTCTCTCTCTCTCTCTTCCTCATCTCTGTTACTCACTCACTCACACATTTCAGCACAGCCATGCACAGACAGTGAGTGACAATTAAATAAGAGGTGTTTTTCTACTAAACAGACAAAAAGAAAGGATACACAAATTAACCACTTACAAACAGGCATCACATGAATGCAGACAAGCTGTGGAAAGTAAGGACTGGGCATCATTAAAGTTTCATCTTATCATATTAATACAAATCATTTCAGTCCCATCTCTAGACATGGATTTGATGCACAGCACTGGAGTCAAACTGAGTGTCTGTAATCATCAGTCATCAACACTTTTCCTGCACATTTTTGTTGCAAGTTGAAAACATTTTTTATGTGTATGTGCTTGTTATGGTCAGAATAAATCAACAACCAACACAATGTTCTGAAACAAAGTTTTAAAATCTGTGGCAACATGCCAAGTCTTTGCCAAGTCACTAACAAGATATGATCCAAAAATGAGCATTTATATGAAATTTGGAAAGAACATCTGAGATTATTTTTGCTGTTGCCATTATAAAGATGATGTAAGTGATGCAGAATGATAATTGACAATGTTCATGTTTGAATTTCTCAGTATTCGATCTGTTGAACAGAACAGGTTCAAAACCACTATCACGGAAATAATTATTAAATTCTTCATTGGATGTGCACTATGCATAATTGCTGAAGGTTGATTCAAGGAAAAACATTAAGACTGAACTCACAAAAAATGTGGATTAAGTCTGTAATCTATCAGTGAATCAGACCAAAGTTGAGAACCATGCTTATTCCACAATTTTTGTCAGTTGAGTCTAAAGGGTTCTCACTGTTGTGAATTTTGCACATTGAAATTTAAGATTCGTTTTTCCCTGGATTTGAGTCCTGTACAACCTCAGTAAAGCATCTTTATATGTATAAAATAAATTGGTCAATAATCTCAGAAGAAATTTTTCACACCACCATATGTAGCGGGGGATTAATCAGGTTAGAGTTCAAGCCCTTGCAGTTCTTCTTTGTTAGATGTTATATTTAATACCAGCAAATGTATAGTGATGACAGATAAGAGGGAGGATTATGCCACGATAAATAGAAGAGAAATGTGACAAAGTTGGCAACTGTTATCCATTTGGACTGCCTTAATAAATGGCGATAGTCCAGATAATTGTTTCGCAGTGTCTAAATAAGGAAGAGCTTTTCCCTGTAGAAGAACCCCTGTAGGTGGAATGTACTGTAAAGCCCTTTCAGCTAAAGCTTTAAGTGCGCTATAGGCTCTCACTGTGGCTTGTTAATGATGTTTTTCTGAACTAAACACATCCATCATCGCTGATTGATGTGCATATTAAGACAATGCTGAAAGAGAATGCTGTCAAACACTGATACACCATCATACAAGACATATTTTTAGGCGTATTAACAGTAATAATGGAGCAATAATGGTGTGGATGGAGTATGAAAGAATATAACAGTACCTCTTAATCAGTTCTGTTAGAAAAAGGTTGGAAATAAATTTTCTTCTGAATTTTTTTTAGAACTGTTCATCCTCAAGAATATCATTGTCTTACAAACAGGTTACTCTGGCTCAAAAAGGGATCAAAGTAGAACCAAACCTTGTAACTTTCTAACCATTTTAATAACTATATTTTTATGTAGTGCAGGTAAATCAGATAATGTTTTATTGCATAACCATGACAGGTGGTATTGACTTGATGCTCAATGTAGTATCATATATAGCATCAGTAAGCATTACATTATTATGTATTATCTGTCTGAGCTATGCTTTTCAGTACACTTTATCTAGCAGAAATCCATGAAATATAATTGAAAGCTTAAGGCAGGAGTACTAGAGAGTAATGCTTAAACATAAAAATCCTAATGATGGTTTATAAAGCTTTTGAAAACACATGCACACACACTGTAGCTCATCTTCCTCTGCCCTGAATGGGATGTGTCCCCAGGTCACAGGACCCTCTACATCGGGGTTCATGTCCCCTTAGGCAGCACCAGACACCGCAGCCATCGCAGGCATCGCCATCATGGACACAGACACAGGAGGAGGAGCAGGGATCGGGACTTTGCCTTGGCGGACGGTAGAGAGTCTCCTGTTTATGGTATTGGCCACATTCCTCTAGCTTGAAAAAAAGACTGACATGTTTGCATTGTAACATCAGCATGGCTGTGCCTTTTTGCCTTTCCAATTGGGAATGTTGCTTTTTGTTCTGCTTCCATGGCTGCAAAGTAGAGCTCATAACATGTTCCCCACTAAAATTACGATCATAGTGTGATCACTCACGTCAGCTCCCTGTGTTCCCAGACACTCCGTCCCAGAGGGTGCAGTTCCTGCTGGGGTCAGAGGATGACGATGAAGAGCACATTCCCCATGACCTTTTCACAGAGCTGGATGAGATCTGCCTAAAGGATGGAGAGGATTCTGACTGGAGGGAAAGCGCCAGGTAATGCAGATTGTCACGTGATCACACATCACCTCTTCACCCAGTTATGACTCAGACATGTCATTACTGAAAGCTTTGATTGAATGGGCCAGTACCGCTGGTGATCCCACTTAGAGTGATTAGAGATGTAGATATGCATTTGACATTGATGTTTCAATTACGCAAAGTGATGTTATTGGTGTCATTTCTGGAATTTTTGTTATAATTACATTTCTTTTGTTAACCAATGACTTACATTGACACCCAGACAACAGGCGATATGGAAGGACACTAAAGGAGTAGAAAAGAAAGAGAGACAAAAAAGAGAAAGAGAAAAGCAATGCGATTGAGAAACATTGAGAGCCTATTGTTGGGAATCAAAGAAAGGGAGAGAGCATGAGACCATGCATTGTCATTACAGTCTATAGTACACAGGGCTGACTAGAAATCATCTCTGTTCTGTGTCCTGACCCGGGCTCGAATTCCTGCAGGTGGCTGAAGTTTGAAGAGGATGTGGAGGATGGAGGGGAGCGATGGAGTAAACCCTACGTAGCCACCTTGTCTCTACACAGCCTGTTTGAGCTCCGCAGCTGCATTATCAATGGCACTGTGCTGTTGGACATGAGGGCCAATAGCCTCGAAGAGATTGCAGGTAACTACTGTGGTAGGCACAGTGATACCAAGTGACAGGGTTTGTAGCTTTGTTTTCCATAAAACTGCACTACAAGTTCAGTTAATTAAACCAAACACTTGCTTCAGGGCAGGCTTTGTAAATCACAAACTTACTAAATTGCTCCCCGATGACATTGTCCTGGTGATCATTTTATATACAGTAGAAAATAAATGGTGTAAGGCCATGCCTCTAGATAGCCCAAACAAATCTTACTTTTAATTTCTAATTTATATTAACAGTCAACATAAAGTGATATCAGGGTTAGGCTGTTACTAAACTGATTCAAGGTTTATACTAAGGTGAATATTAATTAACCATAATTTTATGTCACCCTGTCTAAAAGCCTCAGCTAGAACCCTGAATTTTGAATGCCAACAGCTTGTCTGTGTCTTCCACAGACATGGTCTTAGACCACCAGGAGTTGTATTCTCCACTTGGGGATGAACTCCGGAAGAAAGTGCATGAAACGCTGCTGAAGCAGCACCATCACCAGAACCAGAAGAAGCTGGCCAACCGCCTGCCGATTGTGCGCTCCTTAGCTGATATGGGACGACGGGCATCCGAGCTCCACCTGGACAAGAATGGTGAGGAAACTGGAAGACTTTCACACAGAGCTCGCAGGGATTCCATAGTACACCTGTGATCAGGATGCAAATGAATCTTGTTAATAGTGTTGCAGCACAAATATATCCTGAATCTACACAACATGATAGGTATATTTCACTGCAAAACTCCCCATCTTAACAAATCATTTACTCCCATATTCAGTGTTAAAATCTTGTTTTTCTCAGTCTGCCAGTGAGATAAAATAATCCCACTTCTGTCCAACGCTAATCAGCTTTTGAATTTAAACAGAATTTTCTTGAATCAAGTGTCATTTTCTTGTTACTAGTGGGCTGATCTGCCTAATTCTGCCTTGTTTCATCATATTTATACTTGTTCCAAATGAAAAAAAAAATGCTGGAAACAAGTGAAACTGCATTGGAAACAACTGGGATTATTTCACCCCACTGCCTAATTTTTCCCACTTATTTTAAGAAAAAGAAGATTTTACTGAATATGAAATTACAATGACTTGCTAAGATAGAGAATTTTTGCAGTGTTGCCTTACAGCTGCATTGAATACACTGAATTACAAAGATAATGTTTTACCTTCTTTACTGTGTCTGAGTTTGGGTTTGTCCTCTTATCTTCGTCTTAACATGTCTGGATTTCTGTGAATGTGTTTGTATATCTTTATCTCTTTGTATTTTTTTGTTTTTGTGTTTGTTTGTGTGCACACTCACACGTGTGGTACAGTGCCATCTCTCTGCTCTACCCTCAAGTCCTTCCTTTTGGGGTCTATTTGTGGCAGCTGGGTCTGAGAGTGAGAATCAGCTACATCACACACCCTCTGACAGCTCCGTTCCTCCCATCTCCTCTGTATTCTCAGCACCATCCACCACCCACTCCTCTCCCGTCCCTCTGCCGCAGCCCCACAAATATCAGAAACTGGTGATTATGCTGTTCAGCCCCTGGACAAGGAAGAGCAATTATATAGTATCTTATCTCTCTATCTCTGTGTCTTTGCCAGTGAAGACACTGTAAAACATAACTGCTAGAGGGGGTTATCTCATATTTTTTGTCAATATATGTTGGCTACTTGATGGCAAGTGGTTGTTTTTGTATTTTGAGTTTCTGGTCAAGAAGTGGTTGATAATGAAAATAATAGATTACTTCTAGATAGGGGTGAGTGATATGGACAAAAATCAAATATCACAATATCTTTGACTGAATACCTCGATATTGATATTGTTATTGTTAATATTATTATGATATTGGGTGCTTTCATAAGATATTTGCACCCAACAGATTTTTTATAGACAATCATTAGTAATGTGGATATGATGACCAGGTAGCGACAAATAATAGAACAGCTACAATGGTCTAATGAGTTCAGAAAATTGCTTCCCTTTACTGGAATTCAGCCTTTAAAACCAAGAGAAGATAACACTTATGCCATATAATGATATTGTTAAAAATCCCAGACAATATCTAGTCTCATATCCCAATATTGATATATATATATAATTTCAATATTTCGCCCAGCCCTACTTGCAGAATGGTCACACATTGAACTACACTAGGAGATGTTTCTGTCAGATAATCGAGCTGGAAGCAGAAATATATCAATGTGTCAATAGCTTGCATGAGGTATCTGACCTTGTGGTGGGTGCACACAGTGTACAGTACATACAGACAAAAATAGAAATTCAAACAGGAACACAATGCTCTACCTGGAAGGTTTTTGTAGTTGTCTCTACAAGTTTGCAGCAGCTGCAGTGTGAGACACATAACGGTATAATGCATAGTATCACAATAATCTCACGTCATTGCATGTCATAATGTGTAATTGGTGTGTGTTCGGTTGAAAGCCATAATCCTGCAGTCTGGCCTGTTTAGACACTCCAGACCTCTTGCCAACATGTGACATAGCTCCACTCCTAGTGGGATTTTCTTCGTGAAAGAAATGTCTATTTGTAAGAACATGAAACAGTATTTACAGTATCATGTAAAGGGCTCAGACATATCACTATTTTAGTGGCTTGGACCAGGCAAATGAGTCGCAAAGGAAAAAGAAAAACATCCATGTTCAAAAAAAACGTTCTATAAATATGTGAATATATTTACTGTTGATCTTCACGGTGATGGGACTGTTTGTTTGGATTCTGGGCTAAATTTAGTTCAGGACATCCAGACTCATAATTGGAAGCATTAATTGCCTTTTGCTTTGCCAAACATGTTTCATAAGCGTAAAGTTTGCCAGCATTCCACATTAATTTTTTTTTTTTTTTTGGTTTGCTAGGATTCTGAGTGACACATCAGAGGCATGTTGATTTCTCCAGCGTGGCAATCCTCAAGCTAATTTCAAAACAACAATTGCCGATAAGCTCCACTTCATGCTTTGTGAACATATTAAACAAAGTAATTAGGATTAGGTTTTTGACCCTATTGTTTAATGATTGCAAAAATTAAATCCCTGCAGTCCTGTCAAGCTTGGGACTAATTATCATGTTTGCGTTTGCCTGGGATTTTTGAGACAACATTGCTGGAAATTCAGGTGAACAAGCTTTGTTAACTTCGTAATGGCTGCCGCTGTCTTTCATGATCTCTCAACGATCTTCACACTTTTGCTTTCCCTGCGTATTTGTGCTTAGTCATGTTCACATTGCTCTTTGAAGACATAATACACATTAGATCTATACATTTACTTGTCAGTTCAGCCTATTGTGTATTCTCCTTGTTGGTGATGTGATCTCTTGAAATTTTCCTTTTTTTTTTTTTTCCTCAGGTCAGCTGATGTCCTCCCAGTGTCACCTAGCAGGGCCGGACGTAAAAGCGGATGTCAGTAGAGAAAACAGCGCTGTCGACTTCAGCAAGGTATAGCACAACCTCTGCACAGCTGCCTACAAATGTATTGTGCTTATGTGGAATTGCATCTCTCAAACGCAGAAAACCATATATTGTACTCCTCATGTTGTGTATGGACGCAATGGCAGAGAACATACATTTCTCTCATGCAGCTGAAGAGAAAATGGTACTGGTTGAAATTTGATCAGATTGACAATTGTAGTATCCATGTGAGTTACATGCAGTAACACATGCAGTAGTGAACAGTAGCTCAAATATAATTCTTGTTAATAGTGTCTATCAGACCTTTAAACATCCGCATTTAGCGGAATACACACAGAATGTCATTTAATTGTATGTTTGGGATAGAAAACAATAAGTCCTAGCTGGTATTTTTAACGGAAAATTCCTCTATTAAGGGATTAGGATTACATACCATGCATCGGCCACCATTCACCATTAACACTGGAGATAGCTACATGACAATTGCACACAGCTAAAACAGACATAAAATCCCTCTATAAGGCTTTTGCATGTGACCCCGACCTTTTGTTCAGGTCCTATACAGCATTTTCAAACTGTTTACATTGTCCTGTGTGCTGAAACTTTTACAAAATGTAGAATGCATTAAATTTTGATGTCAGGCTTGGGTTACAGGCAAGCTATCTCATATAGGATTACAACAACAAAATTAAATTTCACTATAAAATAAAATGTCACTTGCACTTTTGCCCCACAAAGTGTTTTGTCACATTTTTGCATTGTGATACATCGAATTTCAATGTATTTTCCATCCCTGCTCAACACTATATTGCAAATAAAAGGAATTATTTGAAGAGGAGATCAATTCACATCGTTCATTTCAGATGTTGAGTTAGCAAGTTATCCATAACAAGACCACTGGTGCCCCTAAAAATCCTCACGTCTGCTGCAGCAGAATCATCAGCGTTAATTTGAGTGTCAAAGTCAGCAATATGCCATATACAGTAAGCCCAGGGCCTTCAGAGTTATTTTAGCACTTTTCACACTTTTGAAAACTTGCCCCGGAGCCGTATTAGTTCTATGAGTGACAACCTCAAAATAATTCTCACTGAGAAATCAACTCTTACTCACACTTGAAAACTTGCTGTACAGTGCTGTCTGATATCACTGAGAATACAGATATACTATACCAGCATCAGTTTATCATTCACTGTCAGCTTATATAAAAATTTATTTCCAAAAACTATAAATAATTTCCATGCCACTTCTCATAACAACATTTCTGAATCCAAAATGCAACAACAGTCGTGAAAGCCAATATAACCTATGCATTAGCCTACTAGTATTATATTATTGTTTAATTAATATTAGCTGGAGAAAAAAAACATGGTTTATAGGAATCAATACCATTGGAGATATCTGATTTTGCAAATGAACTCCTCATATGCATTGTGGGGTCATTCTTGGGGAAAATGAAAGGTACTGCATGCTTTAGAAATATTATGTAATGATTCATACCAACCATTTATATGACAGTAATCTTTTGTAATATTTCATAGCAGTTCATCTTAATCTAGTATTATGTGATATGACAAACAAAGCCTGGATGTCCTGAAGTGAATTCAGCCCACAATCTAAACAATTTAATCAGAAATGTACAGTACGGATAAACAGTAATCACTTATTTATAGAATGCTCTTCTGAACTTGAATAATTTTTCTCCCCTTTTCCGTTTATCCTTTGAGTCCAAGCTGCTTAGATGATAAGCTTGGAGGAAAAGGTGTCTAATCCCTGTACATGATGCTCTGTAATGTGTTTGGTGTCCTTTTTAGATAGACCTTCATTTCATGAAGAAGATCCCACCAGGAGCAGAGGCATGCAACGTGTTGGTGGGAGAGCTGGAGTTTCTAAACAAGCCAGTGGTGGCGTTTGTCCGTCTCTCACCAGCAATTCTGCTCAATGGACTGGCTGAGGTCCCCATCGCCACGAGGTTACTGCGCAACTTGCTTAATGTACCCAAACACACTGAACCTGACCATCAGAAATATCTCTTTACATTACCTTGAGCCCTAGCTGTGATTTGGTGAGGTCTCCAGTCGACCATAACAGTCCCTGTCTCCTAGTAGCTAATACAGTAGCTGAATGGGTATTGATTTAATAAGCTCAAACTTTCAATTTTTAAAATTTATTTATTTATTTATTTATTATTTATTTATATAATTATTCATATTTATATGCAAAAACCTCAACAGCAACAGCTCTTTGCAAAAACAATGACACAGACAGCCGGCACAAACTACAACAAACTACATCTATCCTCCCCCAACAAGTTCGAATTAGAGGCAGATAGATGCAATTTGGAGTATACAGTTTTTTGTATTTTGGGTGAACTATTCCTTTAAAAAGATGCCATTTGAAGGCCCATACCCCACCATATAGTCGAAAACACTTCTCAACAGTCTATAAATGTATCAAAACCTGCTATATGTTCATTGATTTCTTTTTGCCTTTAGGTTTTTGTTTATCCTCTTAGGCCCCATGGGAAGAGGGCCCCAGTATCATGAGATTGGACGGTCCATCGCAACACTTATGACAGATGAGGTAAGAATCTTCACTAATAAACATTCTGTCACTGGGTTAACATGCTGTGGGGGTTATTTATTAATTAATGTTTTGGCAAAGTGGTTGCATTGGTTTGAATGTCAACCAAATGTCATATTCAGAATCTCCACAGTTGACAGAGTCTAGGCAGCTTGCATAACTTCACAGTCCAGCCGATCTCATCAAATTCGTAAAGTGATGAAACATAACTCAAGGCTTTCATGACATACTTTTGGCGATTAGTCAGCCCTCATGTCCTGCTTTTTGTCAGGGACTCAGACTGCCATCTCTATCATAGCCGAATAAAATAAAGGCTTTGACAGAGTCCAGAATTTATTAATTACTATTTTGACTGAGCCAACTTGATGAAATGGCTCATGTGTTTTAATGCATTGTTACTGTGTTCCTTTTACTGTTGTTATAATAATATTACAAGTAAACCTATGAATATACATGCTAATATATTCAGACATGACTCGCTAGTAAAGCTAGTGGGATCATGTGTCTTAGATATGCATATTTGATCTAGGTTATTCCTGTTTGGATTAGCAGATTTTGGAGGTTCCTGCATCACACACCAATTTGACAGACTGTGAAATGTTGTTTTTCCTATTCTTACTGCTGTGTTCCTTCGATGTTACTGACTGACCTGACAACTTTTCCTTCCTCGATGGTGTCTTGTACTCATAAATGGCAGGATGCATCTTGTTTACTTAGTTGTAGAGAGTGTTCAAATTGCTTTGAATATCATCCAAGCAGTCCTAGACCAATCCACAGCTTGGCACAATCTTATTAATTTCCTTCAAATTTTGTGACTCAGCAATTTATATCTCATTTGATGTCTCCAAAATTTACTGGTTTGTATATTTCTTGTTTTATATGTCACAGATGGAAACATACCTAGTGAATTTTGAATGCATAAGGAAAAGAGTGTACCAG
>OMKZ01019564.1:0-10272 GCA_900302535.1 Neoniphon sammara
AAATCATGAGGCCAGGCTACATAATGAACAGCACTGAAAACTGTGTCTAACACATTTAGAAATAAGGAGAGTTAGACCTTTGTTTCATTCTGTGCCCTAAATCTAACTTTTTAAGCAGTAACTTTATCTGTGTGTAGGTGTCAGTTTGGGGAACTGGGGAAGAAGTTATCTATGTCTGGTAACAGCAGTTAATGTTAGAGGTAAAGTCTACCCAAACTTCTCTGGAGATTTGTGTTTTATGAAGAGAAAAGGTTCTAAACTTAAAACTTAAATATCACCTTAAGCATGATGACTTTGAAAATAACAGAGGCAAACTAACAAAGCCTTTGGAAAATTGACACCAACACTTCTCTCAGGACAGGTTATAAGATTGTCCTGCCAATTCTCATAGCCCAACAAAATGCATAAAATGTATGTTATAAAATGGATGCGGATGGTTTTTGGTTTTTGCCATTCTAAAATACGATAAATGTTCATTTGCGTCTGCAGGTAGCCCAAATATTAAAGCATGGACCAGATATCACCAGCATGCCAGAACTTGTGTTGCTTGGTCTAAAGCTAAATTATGGATCAAAAAGAGGGAAAAAAAGGTGATTACTGAATTGCATTGTTTATTACAGCTGCATATTGTATTACTGCTGCTTCCTGCTCTCAGTGACACTCACACACAAATACAATATATAAATGTAAGGGAATTCACACACACACACACACACACACACACACACACACACACACACACACACATGCATGGTCATAAACCAAAAAAAAAACCTCAGAGATATTGAGAGATATTGGTCACAACACAAATGCAGTCACATGTGCAGGTTGACACACACACTCATGCCGGCATAGACATTCACATGCACACACACACATACACACACACACACACACACACACATGTGCACACACACACATGCACACACACACAGACAGTGATTCTGGTATGTCTTCTTGTCTTCCCAGTGGTCTTCCCAGTGGTCAGAAGTACATCACTAGAGCTCCTCCATTTGGTCACAGCCAGTACTGCAGAAACATGTAAACCAGTTAATTCACTGATAAAACTTAATACAAGAGAGTCACAAGTTTCACATGGAAGTTATGACATAAAAAAGGAATGTATTTTTATCTGGAAAGTTTCCATTATGAACAGCAAACCTGAGGTATGGCAAGTCAAAGAGACTTTATCAGTCTTCAAGTTCAAAAGAGTCGTAAGTATCAAGGCAATGATAAAGATACTATGACACTGAGTAATATTTGCATATTCATTATCATAAATAGCAAAAAAAAAGCATTGTCTGTTAAGAGCAGATGTGATAGAAGCTATGATTGAATTTGATATATGTACCTTAGTTGCATATGATAAGCAAAAGGAAATACAAAATGTAAACAGACAACAGAGTAGAATTCTATCATATCTTATCATATTACTCTGTCATGTCATATGAGTCACACTGAGTCAGGGAAACTGAGAAAAAATGATCAAATTGTGATCAAAATGATACATATCAATGATGCCTCGTTAACTAGTATTGCAGTATTGTTACCACTGATTATATTCAGTATGTTAAATGTATGGGGAAAATGTGCCATACAGTATATACAATGCACAGACTGTGTTACTGTACTGTTTATATCTTCTTTAGCACTTGAATGTGCTCCTTATATCTTTCTCTGAATACTTGAATGTAGCCAGATTGTGTCCATTTGAAAAACACATACAGCATTGTTGTAACTCTTACACACTGCTCAGTTTTTTACTAAGCAACTACACTGCAGCAGTTGGAGGTTGAGTGCCTTGCTCAAGGGCATAATAGCCATCACTGGTGAGTGGATGGAGGATATCCTTAACAATTCTACTCCTGGTCCAGTGATTCAAAATGGCGACCCGTCTAGACTACCATCACCACCTTAGAGGTGTTGTCTGGATACTGTTGACAAGAAGAGGAAATGACTGAGTGAGAGAGAGAGAGAGACCATGAGAGAAACACAGACACAGACAGACAGAGAGAATGAAAGCAAAATCCCATTGCTTTGATACCTTCATCATCACCACAGATGCTCAATTAGACTAAACAGTATCTGCCTTACAGAACAGGATGGACGACAAGAAAGAGTCAGAGAGAGAGAGAGAGAGAGAGAGAGAAACAGACCCATTTGTTGCCATGTTGACAGATGTGGAGACAGGGAAGGGCACTTCCACAAAACTTTCCAAGAACATTAGACAGAAGAAATGGTCCATCTGACTACAGATCCATCCTCCCTCGCCCCCTCCCCCGCCCTGACCACTTGTTCCTACAAAGGGGAAGTCATTTTGTTTTTGTCTCCATCTTTCCAATCCGCTTGTCAAGCAAAGTATTTATTATAACCCTCTATTACTCCCTCTCTCTCTCTCTCTCAGTCTCTCAGTCTCTCTCTCTCTCTCTGTCTGGCCTTGTCATGCTGACATTGGCCTCATCTGCTGACAAAATGTTCATGTTGGCCCTTTAATGCGTGATGTAATTGGGCCAAAGCTTCCTTCTGACAAGCTGATTATGTTGCTAGTGTTGCTGCTGCTAAATGAGGGGCTTGTAGATTACTCTGACAGAGTCCAGCACCGAGCGAGAGACGGAATGAGAAAGGAATAAAAGTAAAGAGGGAGGGAAGAAGGGAGAGAAGGAGGGTATAGGTGAGAGACCACACTTCTCAATCACTAAACCATGATAGAAATGGAAATCAATCAAGAGAGGAATATCAATATCAACCAAAGCTAACACTCACTGCTAGTCACCTGGCTATCTGTATCTGAGTAAGTAATGTGACAGGTAAGTCAAATCAGTATTTGTGAGTATAGACACAGCTGTGCATGTGTGATGTGTTACTGCTGCTTCACTGACAATGAAAGGAGCACAGCAGTCGGGTCCTGAAAGGAAAAATCCAATTCAATACTCACTATAGGGAATTTATTTTGAGCCCTTACATATTAACCAACAGTGCAAGGACAACTTAATGTTTGCTGTGAGAATGTCAAACAATGCAACGTGCTTCTACAGAAGCTGTAGGTCTGATTTCAATTTCATAAAAAAAAAAAAAAGAAATCCTGAATTACTGTTTAACTACTACGCTACCCATAAAATGAATTCCACCAATCAGAGACGGCGATGTTACCATGGAGATGTTAACTGTGGTGAAGTTCATCTCTTTGACAGGGAGGAGCTGTTGCTAGCTTGACTGGCCACTACCACACAAGCTAGCTAACACATAAAAATAATCAAATGATAGAAAAAAAACTGTCAAACTATAATGATAAATAGAACAACATAATATAAAACACTACATCCAATGTACAATAAATCCGAAATCGCCATAAAATTTAATTTCAGATGAGGGTTGCAAAAAAGCAATGCTTTATGGGAGATGTAGTTCATTCTGTGTAAAACCCATTAAGTAAACTCTTTGCTTGTTTTTCTTTTTTTTCCAATGTAAACATTTCAAGTGTTATTTATTTATTTATTTATTTTTCTATGAATGTATTTTTATAAGGTCATGATTCATCTCAGTTCACACCCTAAAAATTTATTCTGAAAACCAAACAATTGGAGAAAAGACCTGGAACTGAGCAGGACTCAGCTGCACCACATCACTATTGTGCTCAGACAAGCTTGACTCTGTGGACCCGTACAACATAACATAAGCCAGCACGTTCACATATGCTCCATATTATAGTAATTCTGTCTCCACAACATAAAATATGAGTTTATCCCGGCTCAGAGGCACAAACTCCTCCATGTTGTGTTTGGTCATGGGAGTCATCAGCGAACATTCGTAAATACAAACCAAACTGTCACAGGACGTTAGAATGACACATTTCAAAGGTGAGCCTATTTTATGCTCTTCCTCTCAAAGTAGCTCCAGCTCTCACACACATATGTGGGCCGCTGATGTGATGGCTGTGCCTTTTAGTGAGTATCGTTCAAGCCCAATCATATACATAATGGATTATTCCTACTGAATTATGAAGCAGAACACCTGGTACACTGTGTGATGTTGACTGTGTTGTTTTACACTTCACAAACCGGAGAGGCGTTGGTCGAAAGATCTGGTTCTCAACCGGTGTGGCAAGACATACTGGGGGAAGAGCGGGTGTACCATGTTATTTTGTTCGGTACATAATAGAAAGCAGAGCCCAGCATGCACTTGGGCGGAAAGAAGAGTTGAAATCATTGGTCAGACAAAAAAAAAATTAACTTACTAAGCAGTGCCTGGGAACTCCTTTACCTTGTCTCTCTCTCTCCCTCTGTCTCTCTCTCACACACACACACACACACACACACACACACACAGGTCAGTGATGTCCTAGTGCCTTATCAGGGTTTTAGCACTGAGGCAGATCAGTGGTTTCTGTCAACCAACACTTGACCCTCGATGATAGCATAACGGTGTGTATCTGTATCTTCTGTGTGTGTGTGTGTGTGTGTGTGTGTAGCATACTAGAGATTATCAGTTCCCCCTTCCTGCTCTCTATCATCCAGTCACATTCCGAAGCCATGACCTCCCCTTTTCATCCACAAAACACAGCTGGTAGACCCGTGCCTTTCTTTTTTCTATTTTCCCTCCTCAACTCTATTTCTTTTCCTCTCTTTCTTTCTTTCTTTCTTTCTTTCTTTCTTTCTTTCTTTGATGCGAAGAAGAAGAGATGGCGAAGAGAGGACCGTGGTGAGGAACTGAGGGGTAGGAAGACAGATGGAGGAAGACAGGGTGGGAAACACAGAGGGAGGAGGGAGGGAGAAAAAATGGAGGGAGGGAGAGGAGGGCAAAGATTGTGAGAACACAGAGGAAAGTGAAGGCCGAGGGGAGTAGATCAAAGCATGCTGAAAATCCTAAAGCCTGGCCTCTCTATGAGTTTCAGCCACCCCAGTCCGTCAGTCATTCACTCACTCCGGTCTCGGCTTCAGATGTGTCTCAAGGTCAAAGGTCATCTCTGTAATTTTTCTGGCAGCATTTTTTTAATGCCTGTCAAATTATGTGACATTTATTTATTGAGTAAATCAGTCTGGTTTCTTAGTTACGAAGATGCTGACTTTTTTGGACATTGGTCTGTATGGGTGATGATTTCCAATTCTACCAATTGTTTTGCCCCATTTGTAATTTTACTTTTGGCAATATTACTCAAAGCAGAGCCACAGGAGTCTGTTGGATAAATAAACAATACTGTAGGGTTCCATTATGGCCGTCAGTTCTAAATGTTTCAGCTTCACTTCTGGTTGTCCTGTGGTTTTAGGAGGTCAAATAGCTCTAAATACTACAGTACCCATGAGTCTCATTGACCATTGAGTGAGACGCCAGCTAAAGCTATGAAATATGTTCAAATATATTCAATAAAATATTTTATTCCATGGTCTAGATGAATACTCATTTCTGATTGGCTTGAGGGTGTGCATTGTGTGGTGCACAAGTAGTCTAGCTCATGTCTAATCACTGTTCTAAATTCATATATTGGCCATAAAGTTGGTCATAAAGTTCTGAATCACCCTGCGTAACCATAGCAACAAACTGAAACAGTAGCAAGCCCAGTAAACATTAAAAGCTTTGCGCCTTAATCAAACAATTTTTTTTGTCTCAAGTCGTACCAAAAAGTGACTGCTGTTATTTGAAATTTTTGTTAAGCGACCGTGGTATTAGCAGGATAATAAAGCTGCAAAGTAAAAGATGTATGTAAATAAAAATAAAATTTGAAAAATGTCAAAATTGCTAGTGCAGGCAAGAGAATTTGAAACTTTCTCATTGCAACACTGTGTAAGTCACATAACAGTTGACTTATAGTTTTTTCCATGCACAGTCTTTTACCTTTGAGGGTTTTTTTTCAGTGCATGAATTGTTCCAACACAGTTGTTATTTGTTTGTACTGATGATTTAACTAGGAAAGTTTCATGCCCATCAAGTGTTGGAAATGCTCAAACGGACATTGCATTTGGGAAAATGAATGGGATTTTTACTTCCAGAACCCTGGCCGCCCACTGAAACCCCACCCACTTCATAACTTTATTGAAGTCTTTACAGGAAATACACACACAAAAACACACACCCTCATATATTGTATAATCTCCCTCTGCCAGCCCCCCTTCCCTTCACGTAAGCATGTCCTTGTTTTTGCCCGTTTAAAATTACAGCTGTACAGGTGTCCAGCCGGCACAGCAGAGCTGACAGACAGGCACGCAAGAGGACAGCCAAGCACTTGTGTTCGCCACAAAGATCTCTCTTGTCTTACAACTGGCTGTCCTGCCCAACATGTGGCTTTGGTTACAAAACCTGCTCTTCTATCGGGAGCCCGCCTCGTCTCCCCGAGGGACGTAGAGGACGATGGAAGGTGTTCTCCAAAGAAGAGCGGCAAAGTGGCTTCCTCTTTCAAAGGGCCGCGGACGTACGCGGCTCGTGGATTCCTGTGTTCGCTCTGAGATAGCGCAGCACCTGTAGAGGCCAGGCAGGAAGAAAGGACAGGAGAAGAGAGGAGAGAGGAGGAAAAAAAGAGAGAGAGGGAAGCCGCTTAGATTTGATGCCAGTGAAAGGACAGGCGGCTCTCTCGGATTTCAAATGGGTATCGTGTGAAAGCGCGGTTTCAAACGCCAACGCCTCCCCCAATCCCAACCCACCCTCAACTCAGCATATCAGCATATCATGCAATGTGCAGATTAATGTTCTCACATTGTACGCTACACTAAGCATTGTGAATCCCACTTGTTGGCTGTTGGATTTGGTTGTTGTTGTCGTTGCAAACCTCAAATCTCGTCTCTGGAACAAATCTACAGCGTTACACTTTTTTTATGATTTCAGTAAACCTGCTTTCTCTCAGCACCAAATCTAAAATAGAAAAATTCATGTGTGTGTATCATCCACAAAGAGAATTGCACAAGCAAAGGAGCGGTCTTTGTTCTTGAAGGTTGGAGCGGAGTAAAACAAAGGGCCTTTGGTGATTGACACATCCAGAGAGTCCCCTGCCAATCTCGCGCACAATCCATTTCCTCAAGCCAAAGTGTTCTCTTTGTGTGTTGAATATGTTTTGGAACATGGCGGCCATTGATTGACATGGGCGCAGGGGCTGGTAAAACATTACTGTGGTGTGAAGCAAACAACGGTCCGTCTGTCACTCTGCCTCAGATGTTTGGCCTGAGGGGTATAGTGGTATAATAGTGGAACAAAGGCCTGGACATTCTCACTCTTGTTCTCATTCTCTCCTCTCTCTCTCTCTCTCTCTCTCTGCTTCAATATAATACTACCTTTCTCATTCTTATTTTAATGCTCTCATTATCTTTCACCTCCCACCCTGGCCTTTTCTCCGTCTCTGCATCTATCTATTACATGTCTGTCTCTCTCTTTATGGCTATATAGACGTGCATAAACAATCCAATCATGCAATAATGTCACCAAATGGTTAAAAATGACCTCATTGGCCAATTTAGACAAACTCTTTTGACTTTGTTCCACATAGTGCAGGTGCATGGAGGAGCTTGGTGTTTGAATCCTTGCTTCAGGGCGCTTTGGCAGTGGTTGGCACCATAAATGTAATGTCAGCCATCTTCCAGAGGCCTTTGCACCATTTAAAAAAAAGAAAGAAAAGAAATACATATGAAGTCAACTGAAAAGAATTGAACTTACCGAGATGAAACTAAATAAATGCATGGGTAATTGTGCCACGTTCATTTTTGCTGTATACTATACATGCGACTCTTGATGTTCAAAAGAATAAATACTATGTACAACAACGATAGTGACATATTTATACTTGTTTAGGATATTGCAACTTCCTTTTTTCCTTCAAACAGTTGGGAGGCATAGCGGTGACACACAGTGCTAGTCACCACCTTGCACCCTTTTGTTTCCAAATGAAAAAAAAAATGCTGTATATATAAAATGTCCTGATACTTGTGTTTTTCCAAAATGTCATATGGATTGATTCAACACCGGCATTACAATTTTAATCAGCGGTGTAGAACCAGGTGTTAAAACGCATGCGGCAGCCCTCCGGGCCATAAAGAAATTGGACAAGGCACCAGGAAATTGTGTCTCCTCCAGGAACAAGTGTTTTGTGATTGTTTACCCCATGTCTTTAAATTGCATTTCTTCCTTTTTAATTTCAGCACCTCAGCTATGAGATTGAGGGAGAGAGAGAGAGAGAGAGAGAGAGAGAGAGAGAGAGAAGGAGGGATGGAGGAGGGATGGGGAAACCTTTTCCCCTGCTTTTCTCTTTTTATTCCATCCCTCCTTCCTCCCCAGCATTAACCCTGTCTGATGTGATTCCTGTCGAATGCAAATGTCATGACCTGATACAGTCAGCCCACAGGGCACTTTAACTACATGCTTCACGCCCAGATTAAAATATGAAGTTGAATGGTGTGTGTGTGTGTGTGTGTGTGTGTGTGTATTTATGCGTATTTGTGTGTACACTTTGCATGCAAGTGTTAGGGTATGCAGGACGGTGTGTCTATGTATGCATACATGGGACTACGGTACGGTTTGTGTGTGTGTGTGTGTGTGTGTGTGTGTTACTGGCTGATCTCGACACTATTGCAATTACAAGGACAGCATTGCAAAAACATGATTGCAGTGCGGACAAAGAGAAATCAAGTGTGAGAAACAAAGTACACGTTCCAAATACAGCGCCTGTGTTCACACTACCTGCTCCTGTATGAACACGTGGTCCAATCAATGGGTTGATGAAGCAAAGGCTTTGGAAACTGCTGTGCAAGCACAACACAGCCTATGAGCTACTGTATGAGAGTCACTGTGGCATAGATGAATGATCTGTTTTACTTCTTTCACACTCTGCTCATATCATCTTGCAAAAAACTGGAATCTCAAAAAGGTGTAGGTCTATGATTTTCATTTCCGATACTGAACAGCAGTGAACAGAAAATTACACACTCAAACTGTGGACTGCATACATCCAAATATAATTTTATGTCTGAGAGATACTTATTTGGGGCAAGCAGGCAAGTTTAGCAAATTAGATGACACCTGAGTCAAACCATTTCAAAACAATTTCAGAAACACCTGGGTGTTAGACTGGAAATTTTAACAAATCATGAAAAATGAACTCTGTAAAGACAGAGAGTTTCCAGTAGTGGCACTTTGCTCCTGTTAAATGAGAAATTGTTTTTATTTTAATGTCTGCTTTTTCTCTGTAGTTGCTCTAACTGACTGTGTTAAGGTTATCAGAAATTTGGCATCATATTGAGAAACATGCAACTTTACTGTTGCCAGAAAATGAATTCAGCAGTTTCTTGAGCCATGTTGCCCTGCATAAAAAGTTGCCTGGTGCATCATAACACTTGGTTATTTCAGTAGGGTACTTGGAATGACATTTAGATTAGGTTGGCAGAGTTTCTGCCTTGAAACCATGTTTAAAAAGCACTTTAGCATGGCTCATGTTTTTATACTGGTGTTATAATTAGGCTCTGTCTTTTATTGGTGTTAAAACCACTTAATATTTTGTGACTCTGGTTACTGGTCTAGTAAAATTTACTTCTGAAATCTGTGTTTTGTTGTCATGCCACCTTGTTCTGAATTTTAATCAAAATCCCATGACCTTATTATCAGTTTACATGAGAATTTGTTGATAATCATTTGTCTGGTTGATAAATATGATGATGATGAAATACTTTACTAATCACCATGCAGGGAAATTTTTTTTTATTAAATAATTTAGATAGATAGATAGATAGATAGATAGATAGATAGATAGATAGATAGATAGAATTTTCTCTTGCTTCAGCATGATGTGAGAAATATTTTCAGCAAGGCTACTGAAATACTAGAAATATGTGTGTCTACGTGCATCTTTCACTTTGTCTGAGAGTTGATCACATGATTAGATAGATAATAAACAAACAAAAAACAAACAAATAAATAAATAAATACATTTTTTTTTATTTTACTTTGACAGTAACTCTGCCAAGTATTTCTGGGTGTACTGTAAAGTTTTTACCACTAGAGGGAAGCATGTAATCAGTTATAAAGAATGGGTATTTGAAACCAAGCAGCAATGGCAACACGAGTCAACTCTGAATGATAACAAGAGATGTTTTAAAAACACAAGACTAAAACCTCCATGTCACATTTAGTAACCTATTTTTTGATCTTCCATAACTTTAAAATAACTCTCCTGAAGGCAACCATAGTCAGCAGGCTGTTGTACCGTATGAGATTATCTATCAAAATGTAAGTAGCCTTCAAGGATAACTCAGTTTAATGTATAGTAAGTCATTCTATCGAGCTGAAGATAAATAACACAAC
>OMKZ01019566.1:0-10408 GCA_900302535.1 Neoniphon sammara
CCGGCTACTCAAGGAGTGCGATCCCCCCCTCATGGAGCTCACTCGAGAGGCAGCGAGTACAGCGAAGGGCATGACAGCAAGAAAAATGGTGGGTTGTTTAGGACTCAGGAGTTATAGTCAATATGAGCAAAGAAAAATCACCTCAGTTTGTGTGTAGTGACATCAAGAAATGCTTCTTTCCCAGTGCCTATTAATCTATACAATTATATTTAAGCTATATAATTGGATTATTCAGTAATATCTGGAACTAGAGATAAGCCTAAGTGCAGGTACAAGATAGTGGAAGTAACTTTAGCTCTGTTTGTTGTTAAGAATTGGTCAAGATATGTTGGTTAGTGCATTTATCTTTTAAAATATGAATCAGCCCTCTTCATGGTTGCTCACCCTGAATCATGGCACAAAGTATAATTACATGATATCCTGTGTATTGGTAAATGTCACAGACATTTCAAATCAAGGCATGTCAGTATTGGAGTGGATGAGCACATGATGCACAAACATCACTCTTGCCAGAACAGATCCAATAATCAAATTTAAAAAAGTAAATTTTGGTTTGTTGCAAGAATTTTATGTTTGCATTGAGGTATGCGTTTACATCTGCACTGCAGTAAGAAGTTTTTGTTTCCACTTTCATTTTTTCCTTACACTCTTTTCTCTCTTTCCTTTCAGTGAACTTTGGCCTGCAAACTAAGAAGAGCATCATCCACCCACGCTCAGATTCCTCAAACCGCTCCACCCGTTTCTCTTTGTCTTCAGAGAAGTCATACAGCAATGGGCTCAGCACCTGCTCCCAGGCCAGGCCAGCCATCATGAACGATGACATTGAAAAGCGTGTCCTGGTCAACAAAGATGGCAGTCTCTCAGTGGAGATGAGGGTGCGTTTCCACATCCAAAATGACGAGACGCTGCAGTGGTCCACACAGATAAAAAAATCACCATCTCTGACCAATGACTGCTGCCCCCTGAGCCAGGCACATCCCTGTTACCTGCAGCAGGGACAATCAGAGAGCTGCTCTGACCCTGATTCCACCTCCTTTGACCCCGAAGGTGCTGATTATGCCAACCAGCCTCTGCAACGTGCCCTGGAGCACCACTGCCCCTGCTGCTGCCAGAGACAGGAGCAGCATTATGACCTGTGGGAGAACCCTGCACACAGCCAAAAACCTCCAGTCCCTCCCCCACATGCATCCAGACACACCCACACTATGGTGAGACACACCCACTCCTCTAGCTCGTCCTCCTCCTGTCATTCCCGGAGGGTGGTGCACCGGCGAGCAAAGCTTTCCAACAGCGGGGGAGCCTTAGGTTCAGAGCAGGACCAGGTGGTCCAAGAGATGTGTGTGACAGAGGAGGTTCAGCGCAGAGTGGAGGTGGAGCAGGATGGAGACACCCACGTGGAGGTGTGCAGGATCAGCCAGTGCTGCAGCCGCAGTGAAGTGATAGCCACGGACAGCAACCTGCGACCCTGCAGTGGGAAGTCAGTTGAGGATGACAGGAATGAGGGAGGGGCCAGCAGAAATGCACAGCTCCATGATGAATCAGTGATGTCAGAGGGGGAGGAGCGTCCCTTATCTGCAGTCAGCAGCTCTTCACATGTCCTGCAAGCACTAAAAGAGGATCAGGATGACGAGGTGGATGACCCTCCGCCTGACTCCTGTCACTGTGGAACAGCCACTCCGCATTCAGTGTCTGGAGCCGAGGAGATAGATCGAGGTGCCAGTTCTAGGTCCAGAACAAGTCGAGTCTCTCACATGTCCACCAAAAGCAAAACCCCAAATTTGGAGGTAGAGGGGGCAGCAGATGATGAGGATCAGGAGGTGGAGCAGAAGGTAGCTAGTAGTTTGTCTAATCATACAAGGCTCTCAGCAGGCTCTGGGGTATCAACTGTATGTCCTCACTGTGGGGGCTGCAAACGTGGCACCACCCCTGATTCTTGTGCCTCCACCGCATCTAACCACAGGGTGAAGGAATCCAGCAGTAGAGCATCAGTGAGGTCTCATCATTCCCACCCTGCCACTCCAAAGCCAGCGTCATCGCTGTCCAATAAAAATAATGCCAGTGCTGGCAGTGAAGATGAGCGGACAGCCAGCGGTATGTCTGATGGCTCAGATGGTTCAGCCGTGTCAACACGATCCAACAAGTCCAATCTTACCCACCGTGGGCGCCTCTCTGCTATGTCCAATGTCCTGGACGACAGAGCAGCCAGTGTTATGTCCAGAGCTTCCACTCAAATGAAGCACTCTCGCTCCCCCACACCTGCAGAACCTTTGGCAACAGGAGAGGAGGAAGAGAGGGCACCAAGTGCTATCTCAGCCACAAGCCACAGGTCCAGCAAAGCTCACGTCTGTAATGGCAGCACTGGTGCCACTGCCGAAATAGAGGAGGAAAGAGGTCCTAGCGCCATGTCAGCCAAGTCCAACCTGTCTGCTAGGACAAGTAATTCCCATAAGTCAACCAAAGCTTCAGAGCAGGCAGTTTCTCCCAGATCTGAAACTGCTGAAGACACAACAGCAGTTCAAGGGCCTCAGGAAAGAGCTGCTAGTGTGCTGTCAGTCAGATCAGCTAGATCTAATGTCTCAGCTAAATCTAGTAAGTCTCAAAAGTCTAACTGCAGTAGTACAGCTGATGCTTCTGACATTAAAACAACAGAAGATGATCCAAAGGGAGAGAACACTGTAGAAAGAGCAGCCAGCGCCTTATCTGCAAAGTCTCACAATTCAGAAAAGACCAATGCTTCAGTGAAGTCTGGCAAGTCAACAGGTTCTGCTGCACCAGTCAAAGACACAGTTGAGACCAGTGAAGAAGAGGGACAGAAAGAGAAAGCAAGACCTGATAGCGTCCTGTCAGCTAAATCAGTTAAATCTGTTAAATCAAATGTTTCAGCAAAGTCCAGCACATCTCACAAGTCTACTTGCAGTCGATGTGCAAAAGCAGTGTCTCCAGGTTCTAAGGCAGGTGATGTCCCAGTTATAGACTCAACAGATCGAGATGAAGAGCAAAACCAGGAAGGACAGGAAATGGAGGAGAGAGCAGGAAGCACAATGTCAGCTAAATCCAATGTGTCGGCCAAATCTAACAAATCCCATAAGTCCACCAAAGCTTTGGAAAGGTCAGTTTCTCCTGGATCAGAAGCTGTAGAAGATGGGGAAGAGAGGGCAGTTAGTCCAGCATCTGCCAAATCAGCTAAATGTAACATGTCTGTGAAGTCATGCAGGTCTAGCTGTAATAGTAATGCAAGACCTGCATCCTCAACCTCAAAGGTAGCTGATGAGGCAGAGAACATGGAAACAGAGATGGTAGGAGAGGAAACACAGGAGAGATCGGCAAGTACAATGTCAGCTAAATCAAACAAATCTAAAGTATCTACAAAATCTGCAAAGTCACATAAGTCCTGCTGCAATGGCAGTGCAGTTGATGTTCCTACAGTTGAGACAAATGGAGAAGAGAAGCAAAATGAAAACCAAGCTGTGGATTCAGCAGAGCGGGCAGCTAGCGCCTTGTCTGTAAAATCTAAATCTTCAGTGAAGTCCAGCATTTCTCACAAGTCAAACTGTAATAGGAGTGTGAAAGCAGCATCAGACAAGTCTAATAAACCAGATATTGTCACCATGAAAACATCAGAAGAGGATGATGATGATTGCAAAGAGACAAGAGAGGAGAGAGCAGCAAGTGCTATGTCTGCTAAATCAAGAGGATCTCGCTCGTTAGCTTCCCCGTCACATAAGTCCAGCTGCAATGGAACAGCAGACATCCCTGTCATTGAAACAGAAGATGCAGATAAAGAGGAAGAGATAGTGGAAGACGGTGCAGGGAGCACCATATCTTCCAAAACTGCTTCCACCATAAAAGCCAAACAGTTAGGTGACAAAGGAGCTGGGAAGTCCAACAGCACTTTGTCTGCTCAAACTCTTTCACCCAGAAAGATGCGCTCCCCACGGTCCCCATCACCAAGATCCTCACACTCACCTAAAGCTCCATCTCCCAGTCCTCTTGAACCCCCTACACAACAACTGCTGCCAGGCCCTGGTGATGGAGAGCCAAGAGGGCCCAGTGTCCTTTCAGTTCACTCCACAGCCTCTGGTAAGTCTACCAGGTCAAAGTGTCAGTGTGGAGCTTCTTCACCACTTCAGAAGGTGAAGAAAGAAGAAAAGAAAGAGGTGGAGACAAAGGAGGAGAACGGACCTGAGGAGGAAGACCAGAAAAGTGAGGAGGAGAAAGGGGATTCAGGAGGTACCGAGCAACCTCTGAGTCGTGCCTCATCAGGATCTGTCTCTCTTGATTTGCCAGAGGGCCAAGAACAAGAGACACCTGATTCAGATAGCGGCAAGTCCCATGTCTCATTTCACACTCACCACTCCAGTCATTCTCAGAGTAAGGCCAGAGCCAAGATAGCAACTCCCAGTAATGGCAGGAAAAGCACTCTGTCTCCCCATCCTCAACCAGTTGACATCCCTACTATTGAAACACCAGGAGAGGATGAAGAGGGTGAGGAACTGGGAGGGCAAACAACTGAAATAGGAGTGAGTGCTTCTTCAGTCAAAAGCAGTTCCTCAGTTAAAAGCAGTAGGTCTAATAAGTCTACCTCTAAAGGCAGTGTCAAAGCAGCAGCTCAAAAGCCAGCCAACAAGCCTATAGGCCAAGATGCTAATGCCAGCCCAACCAAAATAACAAAGAACCGTGAAACAGAAAGTGTGAAGTCTGCTTCAACTGCAAGAGCCCGCAGCACCGCAGGTAGTCATCTGGACACGTCCGACAACAGGACCTCATCTGTAAAAGGCTCAAAGGAGGGTAAGGGAGAGGAAAAGTCAGCCCGCAGCACTTCAAATTCGGAACTCAAAAGTCACAAAGCCAAATCTACTGCAGCAAGCATCAATGGCAGTGTCCAATCTGTCAGAACATCAAATTCTCAGAGCAAAGCAAACCCTAAAGAATCCTCAAGCCCCTGTCCCGTACACAGCTCCAACCCACGCATTAAAGTGGAGACCTCCAGTGAGAGCACATTGTCTCAAACTCTATCTGCTGCTGACCTGCTGAAGGAGACCATGGCTGCTGTACGTCCTCACAGCCGACAGTCAAAGGGCACCGCAGGCAGCAACAAGACCCGGAGTGAGAAGGGTAGGAAGTGCCATAGAGGCAGGAACCAGGGAGAGGAGGAGCTGGCACTCACACCTGCCTGTCTGCCCAACGCATCCCCAAATGAGGTTGTCAGTGATTGGCTGCGGAGCATCCCGGCTAACAGCTGCATGCTCACACTTGGGGATGAATTGAATGAAGGAGAAGAAGAGGAGGAGAAGGAGGCGGAAAAGGGACCTGGAGAGGAGGTACCAAAGGAAGAGGAAACTCTTGAAGACGAGAAAGCAGAGGAGGAGGAGACGGTGGAGAAAGTTGAAGAGGAAGAAGAGGAGAAAGGGGAGCAAGCTGATGATGTGGAGGAGGAAGAGAGGTCAGATGCAGCTCCAGCTGGCGCTTTGGGCGCTTCCTCTCACCACAGCCCACTATTCATGAGCACTGAATCCCTGCCCAGGAACTGCCGTTCTTCAGTTGCAGTGATGAAAGTTCTTCTGAGCCCTTCCCTAGAACGATGTAACAGCCTACCTGAGGTCAGCAATTACATGATTACAATACTTAGATATCATTAGTAATCAGAATAACTAGTAATTGTCTGTAATTGTGTAGGTATATATCTTTTAATCTATCTATCAAATCATATATTCTATCGTAAGGGAGCTGTCAAGGTCAAAGTTGTACTTTTATTTTATAAGGATAAAAATATATAGTTTAACATGAGATTTTTAAAACAAAACAGCATTATCAGTCAACAATATTGTGAATAGTCATGTATTACCTGTATTACACAATCCTATGTAAGACATAAGCAATTTTAAATGGGTATAACTGATATAACCAATAAAGTGTGACTCATTTGCAGTAGATTCCCAGCTCTCAAATCTACATGAATATACAATGAAATACATGAGTGCATGTAACTGTGTGTATACAATATGTAGATTATTCCCCTCTTTTTTACTTACTTACTTAATTTATTTCACAGGAACAGTGCGCATTAATCCTTGCCATCTTTCTTCCGCAGGTGTCTGCAGTGTATGGTCGAAGACTGAGCACATCGGCCAAGGGGCTGTTGGACTGCCTGGCACAGCTACAGCTCATCGAGCCTGGACCGAGCTCTGGTTTTGACCAACAGAAAGACAACAATCAGCGCTACAATGAAATCATGGCCATCCTTCAGTCCCTCTGGCTCACTGAACCCAAGGACAAGGAAGCCAAGGATACGCACAAAGACCAGATTACCCCGCCAAGATCCTCCTCTGGGGTGGATATGAGCAGTGGTTCTGGTGGCTCAGGGAAGGACAATAGGAATGAAACATCACCAAAACTGATAGCCTCTGCACATGAGGAAGAGGGCGCAGAGGCAGACACAAAAGAGGCAGAGGCAGGAGAGGAAGAAACTGCAGCAGAGGCACCATCAAAGCCTGAATTGCCGGATCCATCCATGGAGGAAGCAGCAGAGGAACCTGTACAGAATGAAGAGCAACAGTCTGAGATCTTTTCATCCTCTAAAAATGAAGAGGTCCTTCAGGTTCCAGACAGCCCAAAAGCTACTGACACCCCATCCTCATCAGACAAGAGCTCTGCCAACGATGGCTCCAAATCCCCCACCGATAATGAGGACTCCAGCTCCAGCACGCCCCCAACCATCCTGCGAGCCCCACTGTCTAAACGACAGTCCCAAGACCCTGATCCGGTGTGGGTCCTGCACCTTCTGAAGAAGCTAGAGAAGCAGTTCATGGACCACTACTCCAAAGCAATGGCAGAGTTCAAAGTTCGCTGGGACCTGGATGACAACGTCATCCTGGACACGATGATCTCTGAGCTGAAGGACGAAGTGAGTCGGCGCATCCAGAGCAGTGTGGAGCGCGAGCTGAGGAAGATCCAGAGTCGAGCTGGGAGAGGGGGAAGGATGCCCAGGCCGCCACAAGGAGGGAACCTCTCCAGGGAGTCCACCATGACAGAGAGGAGGCGCCGGATGTTAAAGGTGACAAGAAATAGCAACACACACAAATTTAAATTCTAGGCATTGGTGTGCTTTGAAAGGTAGTAAGCATGGTCCAAGCCCCACAGTTATTAAAGGTTTGTTTTGCAAAATTACAGGGGGTTATTGAAGTAAGAATCCTTTAGACTCAGCTAACAAAAAATATGGAATAAGCACATAAATTCATGGTGAAGTCTACATGGTTCTCATCATCAGTCTAATGATTACATTTGCAGATTGTGTTTAAATTTAATTTACATTGATTAAATTGCATGATTATCCCACAGTTTTTGCCAGTTGAGTCTAAAGGGTCAGTTTTGCATGTCGCACTTTTAAAGACTAATATTAAAAATCTTGCCAAACATGTTTCATCATGACTTTTTGTAACAAGATGTACCATGCTTTGTGTATGTAACATATACGAAGCATTACATGTTTTCCTTTGTTATCTAATGTAGTATTTTGGTTTGAATCGAAGATAAACGTGCTGTTTTGTTTTTTTTTGCAGGTCATGAAGAACCAATCAGTGAAGACCGCTGACTCCCTCAGTGACGAGGAGATGACAGCAGAGTTCAGCGACCAGCGCAGTGAGGACGAGTACTGCCCATGTGATGCTTGCATGCGCAAGAAAATGGCCACCCGGTCGCCGAGAATGGTCCCTGCGGCATGTCCAGCACCAGTGATGATGGAGTTTGACCTTCTTAAGATCCTCCAGCTGAAGAAGGCCCCCGAGCCTACATCTGCAGGAGCATCAGAGCCTATGGAGGGGAAAGGTGACAGCGCTGTTGTAGGTGAGGAGGGAGGAAACTTAGAGGTAGTGCATGAGGAAGAGGAGGAGGAAGAGACCAAAGAGGATATCAGACCTGATGTTGTTTTAGAGGAGACGATCCCTGAAGAAAATGAGGACGAGGGGAAGGAGATAGCGGATAATGAAGGCGAGACAGGAGAAGAGATGGAAGAGGGGGAAGAGGGGGATGAGGCTGAGAATGAGGGGAATGAGGCAAAGGAGGAAGGAGAAACGGGTGGTGAGGAAGCTGGAGAGGAGGAGGCGTTAGAAAATGAAGAGGGGGTGGAGGAAGAGGAGGCGGAATGCAACTGCCAGGCTGCTGGAAATGAGGTGGAGAGCGATGGAGTAGATGAAGGAGAGGAGGGAGAAGCAACAGAGGGAGATGAAGAGGGGGCTGACGCTAGTGACAACACAGGCGAGGAAGAAACAGCAGCCGATGAAGAGAAAGCAGAGGAGGGAGAGACCGGGGAGGAGGATGGGGAGAACGCAGAGGACGAGGGGGAGGCAGGAGATGAGACAGGGGACAATGAGGGAGAGACAGGAACCGGGGAAGAGGAGGAGAGTGAGCAAGACACGATAAAAAAGGCAACACGAGGTGGAGAGACCACTGAAAATGGAGAGGAGGAGGAGGAGGAGGAAAGCAAAGAGGAGGAGGACGAGGTGGAAGAGTGTGTGGTGTCTGAATTTAAGCAGGACGAAGAGGAAACGTCCGGGAAGGAAAGCGGAGAAGATGAGGCATCTGGGGAGGCGGAGGATGACAACGCTGTGCAAACTACGGCGAATGAAGAGTCGACGCTGGTGGAGGAGTACGCGGAGGGGAACGTCAGCGCTTCGGCAGAGGCAGAAGATGAAGGTGATGACAATGATGATGCAGGGGGCACCTCAGACAAAGACACGAAGGGAGGAGAGAGCGAGGAGCAGGAAGGGGAGGCGTCAGAGGAGGAAACAGCCTCAGAACAGGTAAAGACAAATTTTGACTCGATCCAAAAGAACAGTCCTGTTTTTCATATGTCGTACACAATCAGAATTTTCTGTAAGGAATAAAGAAGAGGAGGCTATGTGATAGCATAACATAGCAAATTCCCTTCGCAGTATTTCTTTAAGCGTGCCCTTTAGTAAACTCTGACAAAACAGGTCATTGCTCTGCTGTACCTAGCCAACCAGAAACAAAAGAGATCCATTTTTCTGACTTTAAATTTTGGCAGGACTGCATTACATATTACAATGGGTGAAATGAGATTTGAAAGTCTAAAGAGTGTAAAAAAAAAAAAAAGTAAAAGTATCTATAAATAATAATAATAATAATAATAATAACAATAATAATAATAATAATAAATAAATAAATAAATAAATAAATAAATACATACATACATACATACATACATAAAATAATATCTAAATAAATAAAAATAAATAAATAAATAAAAATAAAACTAATAAAAGTATCTCCAAAAACTACCGACTAAAATCAAAATTGTGTATCCCAACTCCTTCCTTTCACATAATTTATTTAGTATTATTCCATGATAAAATGGCTTAAAAGACCTTATTCTAAATTACATTTTACATCTCAGGCATAATGTTCTTCGCCTTTCATTGTCACCAAATTATAAATTTCTTATTCTGGAACAAAACTCTTAAGACGTTAACATTTGAAATGCAAAGATGACCATTTTTACGCTGTCCGACATCTGACAACTTTCTGACATCAAGGAGAATGATTTGCTGTCGCTGTCACAGTGTTTACTACTGATTTTAGTATCACCTACTCTAAAACATCAGTGAGTATTTGGATCCCAGTTTAAAGAGGAATCCGTCCTGCTGCAGCCTCCCCCTCTACTTCTAAGCCTTTGGGAAAAGATAATCTTGCTATCCAATTAGGTGGACTGAACAAATCTGTTTGGTTTGGCAACAACAGGGATCTACCAGACTGATGGAAATCTGCTGTTATCGTCACTCACCAACTGTTTTGTTTAAGATATTAAATCATTGCCAGTTTGTCATACTTATTGTTAGATGCTTTATTCAGTATAGTATGGCGAGGATTAAGTTAAAAGTGCACTATGCAAAAATTGAGGGGAGTTTTTAAATTTACTTTGAGTATTACTTAATTTCAAAGGTAAGTTGAAATCACTATTCACATAATAATGACAGAGCCGTCCTGTCTGAGGAATTGAAATTGCTTGCTATTTGACCAACGCTTGGCTAGAATTACTAACACTTAGCTGCCCCGGTCATCCCTTAGTGACTTGACTTAATCGTAATTGCTCAAAGATTATTTCCAGTTATCTTGTTTAACCCTCAGGGCCGGGAGGTGACTCAGGCCGTCTGTGTGACAGAGGGAGAGGAGGCGGATGCCGAAGACTCGGACAACGACGGCAGACGCCTGAGCGACAACAGCGCGGACGAATCGGGACGGGAGGGGGACAAGGAGGAGAGAGAGGGTGGGGGAGGAGAAGGGGAGGAGGTGGTGGAGGATGCTGTCGAGGAGTTCAAGCCTGAGGAGGAGGAGGACGAGGAAGAGGAGGAGGGAGAGAACGAAGAGGCGAAGACAAGCAAAGGTGAGAAAA